>CM035426.1:92174201-92376701 GCA_020310875.1 Ceratopteris richardii
GTATGTATTCATGTGTGTGCACATGCATGTGTGTATGCATGTGTGTGTATGTAGGCGTGTGTGTGTATGCATGCATGTGTGTATATGTGTGTGTATGTATGCATGTATGTGTGTATGTATGCATGTGTATACATGTGTGTGTATGTATGCATGTGTGTACATGTGTGTGTGTATGTATGCATGTGTGTATATGTGTATGTGTGTCTATGTATGCATGTGTGTATATGTGTGTGTATGTGTGCATGTGTGTACATGTGTCTGTATGCATGCATGTGTGTATATGTGTGTGTATGCATGCATGCATGTGTGTATATGTGTGTATGTATGTGTGTGTATGTATGTGTGTGTATGCATGTGTTTATGTATGTGTGTATGCATGTGTGTGTATGCATATGTGTATATGTGTGTGTGTATGTATGTGTGTATGCATGTGTGTGTGTATGTATGCATGTGTGTATATGTGTATGTGTGTGTATGCATGCATGTGTGTATGTGTGTGTGTATGTATGCATGCATGTGTGTATATGTGTGTATGTACATGTGTGTGTATGCATGTGTGTGTGTATGTATGTGTGTATGCATGTGTGTGTGTATGTCTGTGTGTATGCATATGTGTATATGTGTGTGTGTATGTATGTGTGTATTCATGTGTGTGTGTATGTATGCATGTGTGTGTGTATGTATGCATGTGTGTATGTGTGTATGTGTGTGTGTATGCATGCATGTGTGTATATGTGTGTGTATGTAATCATGCATGTGTGTACATGTGTGAATGTATGCATGTGTAGATGTGTGTGTGTGTATGTATGCTCTATCTTCCTCTCTTTCATCTCTCTTTATCTCTCTCTCTCTCTCTCTTTTCCTCTCTCTCTTTATCTCTCTATATCTCACTCTCATTTCTCTCTCTCTTTCCCTCTCTATGTGTAGATGTGTGTGTGTATGTATGCATGTGCGTATATATGTATGTGTGTGTATGCATGCATGTGTGTATATGTGTGTGTATGTAATCATGCATGTGTGTATATATGTGTATGTATGCATGTATAGATGTGTGTGTGTATGTATGCTCTATCTTCCTCTCTTTCATCTCACTTTATCTCTCTCTCTCTCTCTCTCTCTCTTTCCCTCTCTCTCTTTATCTCTCTATCTCTCACTCTCATCTCTCTCTCTCTCTCTCTCTCTCTCTCTCTCTCTTTCTCTCTCTCTCTCTCTCTCTCTCTCTCTCTCTCTCTCTCTCTCTCTCTCTCTCCCTCTCTCTCTCTCTCTCTCTCTCTCTCTCTCTTTCTCTCTCTATCATCGAATTCCAAAGAATCGATGCCAAAAAACTTCTGCAAAATCAAAGAGAAGAGAAATTATAAAACATAAAGCATAGAGAAAAACAAAGGCTAAGAGTACGCGCACCACTTACCAAGATGCGAGATCTAAAAAGAGAGAGAAAACAATGCAGGTCACAATTCGGTTCGCACGTGCAAGTTCGACAGAAGCAAGCAGTACTCAGTGTAAAACATGCGCAATGTTGAGTTTTGCTCTCGAGTTCTCGGTATGTTTAAAACACGGCCTCAGTATGGGCGTCAATATGAGCATCGGTAATTTCCAGTAAATTACTGATGCTTATACCGACGCCTATACCAGGGGTCACGAGACATCTTGACGATCTATTGTAAACGGTCATATCGAGGGTCACTTGACCGTCGGTATCTTTAAGTGGACTTTTCCAACATTTATATCGACGTCGAGAGTGACCATCGGTATAGGCAGCATCAGTATGCCCCTCATATGTTGTAGTGTGGCCCTAGTTCTACAAATAGTAGATCCAAACAAGCCTTTCCAATTAGAAATAGATGCAAGTTCATCTGTAGTAGGAGCAATACCAAGTCAGAAGGTCAATCAGTACCTTTTGAAAGTAGAAAGCTAAGTCTTCCTGAACAAAACTATTCTACGTATGAGCGAGAGATGTTCGTTATTACAAATGCTCTAAAGAAATGGCACCATTACTTGTATGGATCAAAGTTAACTATAGTCTTTGATCAAGAGAGCACCAAGTGGTTTGCAAAACAACCAGATTTGAGAGGTAGAAAAGTTAGATGGGCCAAATAGCTATAAGAGTTCAATTATAAACTTAGGTACAATAAAGGAAAGTTCAATGCAATGGCAGACGCCTTGAGTGAGATGCCTATGCTGAACAACCTAAGTTTTATACAAATTCAAAGTGAATTCATTTCAACTTTGAAAGGAAGGTGCAAAGAAGATCCAAGCTACAGTCAAGCATGGAAAGCAACTGAGCAAGATAAAAAAATGAAGCAAGTACTTATGAGGGAAAGTTTAAATACTACTCTCTCCAAGATGAATATTTGCTTTATAAAGGTAAAGTTTGTGGCCCAAGTCTGTCAGACATAAGAAATAAGTACCTTTTGAATGCCATGATGGCCCAAGTGCTGGACATCTTGGTATTAACTGAACCTATGAGTTAGTCAAATGATATTTTATTGGCCTAATTTACATCGAGACGTGCAAAAGTATGTATCTAAGTGCCATAAATGTCAAGTCAATAAGTTCGAATGACTTAAAGTTGGAGGAATGTTGCATCCTTTGGAGATTCCCAAAGGTAAATTGGAAAGTATCTCCATGGATTTCATTTCAAGGTTACACCACACTAAGAAAGGATTTGGTTCATTCTGGGTTGTAGCCGATTGATTGACCAAACTTGCTCAATCTTTTCTAGTCAAGACTACTTACAAGACTCTAGAAGTCGCAAAAATATTTGTAAATCAACTTTATAGACTCTATGATCTTCTAGTGGACATATTTTTTGCACGAGAATGAAGATTACGACTGTCACCACATGCTAGAGAGATGAATCTCCTCCCAACCATATGTCCCTATATATAGCTTTCTCCAAGGGACTTCCTTCTTGGGCAGGTGGGTACTAACGATCCATGTGTCGGCCATGTAAGTGTCCCAGTTAACTATAGTTAACTCAAGTAAATGCTTCTAGAAGGCTCTAGAGCTCTTTGAGCAAAATACTCTCCCCATGTAGCCCATGGGGATTGAACCCAAGATCTCATCCTTCACACCCTTGAGACTTAACCATAAGCTAAATGGATCATTTGTTAATAAGAATACATGACCTGTTACATAAGTCTAGTTTAGAGATCTTTGGTCATATACATGGGTGACCAAACATTGTTCGATTTTAGATCTGTCTGAATCGATTAGACCCTTAGATCATAGACTCACTTTATTACATTATTATTCCCTTAGAAAAATATTTTCGTCCTAAAAAATAGAGCTATATAGATACCATAGGCGACCCCCAAGCCTCATGTTCTAGAACTGGAAGAACATGTCTCATCTCTGTGGTGGGATCCCTACCTAAATGACTCAAAACACCATCTTTCTCTACACTTTGAGAATTGGATCAAAGTACAAATTAGTGAATGAATAATAAGGGTGGATCTAAAAACATCCCTAGCCACTTCATCGATTCTTGATATCAGATCTAGGCACAAACATATGAAATGGATGGATTCCAAGTACTAGTTCATTTTTGGGCATCATTGGTGCATGAATATAGTACCTAAGGTTGAATCCTTATCTCACACAAGACTTTGAGAACTCTTGATTCACTTGAATTTGATTTGGAAAACTTGAATTTTGTTTGACCCAAACATCTAACTTGGATGTTTGTATAATGGTTTACTCCAAACCAACAATTACTTGATTTTTTCACCGGTTGGAGGACTACTTTGTCCTAATGGGCTAGAAAATCCTATGTAAATTGTAGGAGAAAATTTACCATTTACTTTGGATCAATTGTACATAAATTGAAAAAGTCAAATCCAAAATGAAAATCGTAAACTTTTCTCAAAGATTTTATCTAAGTTCTTGGGAATTGTCAATCTGATGAGCAATTCCGAACTTCTCTATTCTAGAGTATATTGGACTCTAGAGATTCATTTATGCTATATAACTTGAAGCAAACTCAAATGAATATGTCATCTTATACTTATCATCTTTTGAAGATAGAAAAGATTCTTGTACATAACATCTATCTAGGATGTTTAATTTGGTTGCCTTGTTCTAACCACCTAACCTTGGACTTTTGTAAAAAGAATCAGATACCATATCTGAGTCAAATCTAAAAGATTTAGAAAGTGAAAAGAAAGAACAAAAACTCTGTATAGCCAATTCAAACTTCTAAGATAAACTGATGATGATTCAAAATCTAGATGACTCAAGACTTTAACTACTCAAAGATCTGTTTCAACATGGTATTGAATCATTTTTCTTATCTTTAACAAAAAAAACTAGATTCTCTAAAAGATTCAGAGCAAATCTAAAACATCATCCAAACATAAGATACTAGCGTGGTATCTATTGTTAGTGTGTTGACCCACTGAGGTTCTTTTGATGCTCAAATAATGCTTCACTTGAGATTAAAAGCATGTATATATTCAATCTTTATGAGTACTTACTCGGGATGCAATTCTTGTGTATTTTTTTGAGTTAACGGATTGAATTTACCAAATTACACTAGAAACTTGGTGCTTGAATTAGTCAGCCTAAACCTTAGGTGAAAGGATCTTTTCAATGTCAAAGTCCTACTTCTTCAAAAATTTATCAAATATTTTTGAATCAACAATACTTTATCTTGAAGTGTTCCATAATTCAAATAAGAACAAGTATGTGTCTTATTTGAAAAAGAAGATCTTGGAAGTTACTTACTTCATATCTTCTACTTTCTTGATCTTGAAAAATGTTGAAACCATTATATTATCCTCCATGAATTTAAACTTCTCCTTTGATGTTTTAATTCCCTTGAGGATCAAATCTAACTTCAAGATTCATTCTAGGACTAAAAGATAATTATCATCCCACGGTCCGATATCCCATACCATCTTTCCAACATCAACCTGAGTATAAAATTTGGTGTCCCATATCACCCTATTTTATATTCACATTGACGTGTGAGTGATACTTATCCAACAACAGTTCTTACTTAGCCAAGCTCGCTATCTATAAGGTTCATATCTTTTGAGCTAGCATGTGATAGTTACATGAAAGAAGCAACAATGCTAGAATCCTCTGTTTTACGTAAAGAATCAATCATTTTGATTCTAATATGTTGTCTAAAAGTCCACATATTAGTGAACATTCAAGCTTGCAATAAAAATCAATTTATTAAAGAGAAAGCTATATACATATATGTGAAAAAATAGAATATTATTAAAATAAAATTACCTTTCTTTCACAGTCTATCATTAACTTTCTCTGCTCATCTGAGATTTGTTCATTGTTTGCATTGGCTCATTGCATATGAGTATATAGTCAATCCATGAAAGAAGATATATTTTTCTTCTCATTACTATCGAGACTATGTATATATCTTTTTTTTTCTCCATCTTTTACTTCAGAGATTTTGAAATTCTTGTTCATACTAGCTAACGAATGCTTGCATGCATTCGATATTATATGCTACAAAAGTAGAAACATCACTTTTTTCTTGCAATGTAAATTGAAATGGAACTCCCTTACTTGATAATACCTCATCTTTTATTTTTGAAGAAGACTTGTTGATCCATGCACTTGGAGCTTCTTCATGAACTCTTTCAAGGTATTCACTAACATAGTACATTCACTCCTCAAGCATCCACCCCTTTGCCATAAATCCTTCTAGCTTTGCTCTTTGTCACACATACCTTTTAATATTCCCATAAATCACTCCACCCAAAACATCCATCGAGTGTTTACAACACCTGCAATCTCTATTTCATCCACAAGATGGACTAATAAATGAACCTGAATATCAAAAAATGATGTTGGAAGCTCGTTCTCCATCAAACATAGTAGCTCCCTACATTCATGTTTCTTTTGTAGGATCAAGTCTTTGTCAATCTCTTTTGATGTAATCCACCTATTATTATCATAAATTAAATTATAAAAAAAACTATTTCGTAAATAAAAGGTAACAAATAGTCTTATATATTAAATATAAAAGTATGATAATTATTTTATAAGCGATCCAAGATGATAGATCATGTCTCGTACTCCTTTTGTTGTACATCTATCAATAACCAGAGGTAGAATGTGCTTCAAAAAGTTATGCAAATCATGTGACTTTAATGCAGATAAGCACTTATCATCCATAGTAAACATGTTTTGGAACAATGCTCCATATCCTATTAGTGTTTGAATCGATTGAATCCTATTGTTGATATTTTGTATCTCTTTTGTCGAAAGTATCCAAGGAGCAAGTGCATAAGTTCTTTCCTATCGATTTCTATCAAAAATTGGCCATAACTTTGGTTTTGAGTTTTTATCTTTTAAATCATTTTTTATGCTATTGCGTCTTTAAATCCAAGAAGATGTTGCCATAATGAATAACCAATATTCTTGAATATATGCATAGGATCAAGAATATGACAGAGCTTGAACTCTCTCCAGTACTCTAAAAAATACCATATCGACATATTCTCTACCAGCAGCAATTTTCATTTACCTTTAATCTTCACATTCTGATAATCTTCATCATCATTGAGAAGATTTCGAATTGTGGATCTATAAGAGGCCCATCTGTTCATTTTCGATACCAATCCATAGGTGTCATTGGTTTTGGACACTGACCTATTTCAATCTTCCAAATGTATCACTTCTCTTTTGCATCTTAATGGATGATCATCAGGCAAGAACCATCGATGTCGAAGATAAATATTTTTATTGAGATTCTTATTATAAACTGATCTCAATCAATCACCACAATAAAGACAAGCCTTATATCCCTTAGTACATATTCTGCATATTCACCTATATATAAAAGACAATCGTTAGGACATGCATGTATACACTGATAATCTTATACCAAGATTGTTAATTATCTTCTTCATTTTATCATGTGATGTAGGAAGAGTATTCTGGCTTCGTAAAAGCTTTTGAAATAGTAGCTTGTAAGTTCATGAAAAAAAGAGATATGAATGAAAATAAATAAACAAATAAATAAATAAATAGAAAACTAAAAATTATACCTTAGTAGTGTCAAAACAAATACATCATTCCATCCAAAACAATTTTGAAGATTGAGAATAAGTAAGCTTGCACTTAATCATGTCAAGCAACTTCCTTCATATATATGCTTTAGACATTCTTCTCGAAGGTACTTCTCATTTTTAGAAATATCAATGCTTTTGCTGTCATTTTGATACCAATCCTCAATAAAATTTTCCATGCCATCAACTTCATCATTATCACAAAAATCCTGTACTTTATCTTCTTTTGAATATAGGTCTTTCAATCTTGCATATTCAACAGGATCCCTTTTGCGTAGCCTCCTCATGGAAGTTTATGAGAAATGAGGTCTTACTAGCAACTCTGAATGGTGTGGTGGAAGTGTTGATATATTTAGGTAGTGATGTGTGTGGACACTCTAGGACCATCGAGGCACTTTTTTCCCTCTTTAGGAGGTTTTTTCCCCCCGTCTTGTATATACACCTATTGCCCTAATGGGCTACTTATCTTTGTACATTCTCTAGTGATACATTCAGTATTGTGTGTTCTGCTCCAAGCTTCTTCTCCTTCCTTGTGTTGTTCGTGTGCTTTCGCAGACATCTATCTCCAACAATTGGTATCAGAGCAGGTCGACGCTTCATCTAGGGTGCCGTCGACACTCCTCCATTTGCAGTCTCAGAATCACACGAATTTTGGTGCAGGCTATTTCTTCTTTTCTTCTTCTCAGAATCGCACGAGTTTCTATTCGCCAGTATAAGCGTCTCGAAGTCTGCTACAGGTCTAGCAGAATTCGTCTGGGAAGTTCTGTTCAACTTTTTGAGATACAGTCAATTTTCTACATCAAGGTATTTTAGTCACCGGCCATGGCTGAAAGCAGTGATGTATTCCGTATGTTGGCTGTTGAGGATAAGTTGGATGGTACCAACTACCCGTTATGGGCTTATATGATGCGACATGTGTTTGTTGCAAAAGGAATGTGGAACATTGTACAGGGTGTTGAAAAACGTCCTATCACACTTGCAACTATTACAACTCTAGGTACTGAAGCTGATGTAGAAGGTGTCGAAGATGATGATATTCTGCATATTCCTGTTCGTGTTGCGGTTTCTACTGCACCTACTGCAGAGCAAATTCGTTGGGATGGCAGAGATGCCCAAGCACATGCTTTGATAGCCTTGTCTGTCAAACGTGCCATTATTCCTCACATTCGCTCTTGCAGAACAGCTAAGGATGCTTGGGATACACTTACCACATTGTACCAAGCTAGGAATGAGGTTCGTGTTGCTTACCTCCGAAAACAGTTGGAGAGTGAGCCCATGAATGAAGGTGATTCTATGGACAGTTTCCTAACAAAGATCAAAGACTTGAAGGAACAGTTGATTTCTGCTGATGAGGTTATACCAGATAGCTCACTTGTGCAGACCGTTCTGAATGGTCTTCCTGATTCATATCAGAGATTTGCTTCTACTCTTCAGTTGATGATGAAAGGCAATCCAAATACCTTGTCATTTGAGGAGTTAGTCTATGTTCTGTTGCAGGAAGATCAGTCCAGGAAGAACAGGTCCATTATGTGTGTTGCAGATCAAGCTTTCCTGGCTAGTCAGAAGGGCAAAGGAAAATGGAGCTCTTCTACCAGTAAGCTGAAATCTGCAAATGCTGCACATTCGAAGAACCAAGACAAAGATGAGAAAAAATCAGAAAAGCAGAAATTGTTTTGTAAGTATTGTAAAGGGAATGATCACATCATAAAGAACTGTCCAAAACTGGCTGCAAAAGAGG
Source organism: Ceratopteris richardii (assembly GCA_020310875.1). Taxonomy (NCBI): domain Eukaryota; kingdom Viridiplantae; phylum Streptophyta; class Polypodiopsida; order Polypodiales; family Pteridaceae; genus Ceratopteris; species Ceratopteris richardii. The sequence continues at coordinate 92,182,983 of CM035426.1, forward strand.
CAAAGAAGAAAGAGGCTGGAATGGTTGTTGTAGAAGCCTCTACACCAAAAACAGAGTCTACTAATCTTGTGGAGGAAGAAGAATGGGCGTTAAATACTGTTTGCAGTTTTGACCCATCTTTTTATGAGCAGTGCATGTCTGTAGTAGACTCAGATGTTTGGTATTTTGACAGTGGGGCGACCAAACATATTACCTCGCAGCGCAATTTCTTCTCTTCACTCAAGCCTGCCCCTACAGGGAATACTGTTACATGCGCCAACAACTCCTCTTATCCTATTATGGGAGTTGGTAAGATCATTTTGACTATTGCTGATGGTAGTTCTTTCACTTTGTTAGATACTTTATTTGTGCCAGGGATCAAGAAGAACCTGTTATCAGTTTCTGCATTAGCCAAGATTGGCTTGGTTGTGATGACAGGTGTACAGTTCATGATCTATCAAATGGCGATGTGATTATTGTTTCTGGCATTTTATGTCGTGGGCTCTATAAGCTCATAGACTATGAAAGATCTGTAAGTGATTCGGCATGTGCAGTAAATGATTCTCAGGCTATGTCAGATGCAAAGCTTTGGCATGCATGCTTTCGTCATCTAAATTTTGTTAGTTTGCTATGCCTGTAGAAATTTGAAATGGTGTCCTCTTTGCCCAAGCTTGAGGCACCTGGAAAACATGTTTGTGAAGGCTGTATTTTGGACAAAATGCAGCGTTCCTCATTTCTAAAAGATGGTTCAGTTCAGGCTACTCAGAAATTGCAACTTGTACATAGTGATGTTTGTGGTCCTATGCAGGCACCCTCTTTTGGAAATTATCTTTACTTCGTGACTTTCATTGATGATTTTTCCAGGCATGCATGGGTATATCCATTGAAGGCAAAGTCCGAAGTATTCATGTGCTTCAAATAGTTTTTGGTTTTGGCTGAAAATCTGTTAGCATGTAAAATGGGCACCCTCCGTTCTGATCGAGGGGGGGAATATATGTCTTCTGATTTTAATGCATTTCTGGCTGAATGTGGGATAAAACACCAGTGTACAGTGCCATATACACCTCAACAGAATGGAGTTGCTGAACAGAAGAGCAGGTCTCTCATGGAGATGGTGAGGTGTATGGTCAAGAGTGAGGCATTACACATAGTTTCTGGCTTGAGGCTGTCATGTGTGCAACATATGTACTGAACAGGTGTCCCACTAAAGCGCTGCAGTCTATCACTCCATATGAGGCTTGGCATAATCACAAGTCATTTGTTGCTCATCTGCGTGTTTTTGGTTGTTTGGCGTATGCATTAGTGCCTGAACAACATCGCAGAAAATTGGATGATAAAGCAGTAAAATGTATTTTTGTTGGGTATAGTTCTGAAAGTAAAGGCTATCATCTTTATCATCCACAGACTAAATGCATTCTGGTTAGCCGTGATGTTTTTGTGGAAGATGCTATTCATGAAGGGCTTTGGTGTGCAGAAGAAGAGGAGGAAAGAGGAGATGGAACGAGAGAGAAGAGAGGAACGACGCGTGGACATGCGTGGGAGCCTCGAAACCCACATAATGATCTCTCTTGAGGCAATGCTCTATATATGATGTATATATATGAATATGGGGGTAAGGTCACATGACCCTTACATCCCCAACAATCTCCCACTTAAGGGTCAATGTGACCATAAGTGGAAAAATATACAAAGAATGATGTAGGACTATACAATAATGTACAGGAAGAGTCCGGATCTCTACCCATACCAGATCAGCCTACACCAACTGCCTCGAACAAGGTGTATCCATGCACCTCAAACTGCTCCAGACTCATACCGATAAGAGTCGAGCTCACATCTGACTGATGCAAGAACTGATGAAGTTCCTGCAAAGCTCCCACTCGCTCTATGCCTATGTCAATCATCGAACGACTGACAACTCCAAGTGCAAATGCTCCAATAGCAACTGCAATGTCTCGTCTCGAGCATAACAACTCGTACATCAGACTCCCGAATGCTAACGAAACATGTGCTATCCTGACTAACCTAAGTATGTTGGCCATGCCTATATCCAAGGCATCCAAAGCACTATCATCAAGACCAACATGTCCTGATATATCTGTGCCAACATCTGGCATAAGCAAATCCAAGAATGACTGCATAATTGCTGACTCCTCAGCATCTAAATCAGCCATGCTTGTAACCAAGGATGTATCTAGCTGTGCATCCTGAGAGCTAGTATGCTCTGGTATACACTGTGTATCATAAGAGCTATCATGCTCTACCACACCAAGTATATCATCATGTTCCACATGAGTTAACTGCACAACATCAACACCAAGGTCAAACTGATGATCAAACTCTGACTGAGTATCATCACAATGCTCTATATGAGCATCCAGATCATGCTCTAAAGCATCCAACTGATCATCCAAAGTGTGCTCCATATGAGCATCCATATGATCAACCAAACCATGCTCTATATAAGCATCATGAGCATCCAAAACATGCTCTACATGTGCATCCATCTGAGCATCTGAATCCTGCCATACATGTGCATCATGAATGTCAATAGACCTATGTGTAGGAAGAAAAAATGAGACATGACGAGTCTCACATCGCACATAAGGCTGAACTCCCACTGAGACGAGACTATCTCTCACATGAAGTACCTGTAGTGGATACCTGTGCCCAACCCTGGCACCTCTGACAAGCATAAGCTGTCCCAACTGCAACTGAAAATGATGCTCACCAAGGAATGCATAACATCTGCTCTCCTGTAACTGGCTAACTGAAATCAAGCTCATAGGGAATGAAGGCACATAACGTACATGTCTGAGTATAAGTGATGCTCCACTAGGTAGCATAATGCATACATCTCTTGCACCCTCAATGTCATATGTCATACCATCAGGCATGTGCACACATCCACGAATCTCACTTGAGAATCGACAAAACCACTCACGATGTGGGGTAACATGAAAACTGGGTAATGCATCAAGCAACCAAGCCATATGTGTGCTCTCCAATGAACAAGAGGAATCATGAGATGAGCCATAGGAGAAAGTGATATCACCATCACTGGCATAATCAACTGCCATAGACTCTCTTGAAATCACTACCTGACCTGCATCACGTGCATATCTCTGACGTCGTCATCGCATCCGCTTGAAGCAACATCGTCGAATATGGCCCTCACGACCACAATACCAACATCGAAGTCGTCGATGTGATCTATGTCTCACATGAGTCGATGGACTCGCATACATATCATGTAGTCTCTGCCATAATGCACTACTCGTCTCCTCATACATAACAGACTCATATATAGAATCCACAAGCTGTAACCGGATAGTGGAGCTGACCAATGCATCCATTTCCATCCATACGTGGTCGGGCATGTCACTAGGCCTCTGTGCATATCTATGCACATACATGTGTAACCCTGCACGAACCAATGTATGCCACATCTGAGCTTTCCATCTCAGAAAGTCAGTGCCATCAAATCGAGAAGACACCATGCTGGCAATCCAATAGACTAGCAATGTAACAAGAGACTAGAAACAATACTTTATCCTCAATAGGATCACGCCTGCATATCCATATGCATAACTCACATCACAAATGTCTCGATGGAGAAGGAACCATGTGAACCACATGTCACATAACCATGCATCTAGCATGCACATAAAACCATGAGCATAAGCCTGCTCACCAAGTCTCCAAAGTGACCAAGTAGATGTGAAAGAATCCTGGGAAAATTTCGATAGAGTATCCCTTGTAAACTGAGCAATCAAACAAGAAAACCAGTAATAAAAGAACAATGAGTAATCTGTCACCACCTGTCATTGATCCAACCAAAAGATAATGGGTGTGAAGAAGAAGAAGAGGAAAGAGGAGATGGAACGAGAAAGAAGAGAGGAACGACGCGCGGACATGCGTGGGAGCCTCGAAACCCACATAATGATCTCTCTTGAGGCAATACTCTATATATGATGTATATATATGAATATGGGGGTAAGGTCACATGACCCTTACATCCCCAACAATTTAGACATTGCTTTCATGTACTAAGGAGACATCTGTTAGCTCCAAAGACATGTATGATACTTTGCTGCCTCTTTTTACAGGTGGACAATCTACTCCTAGTCTTAATGAGGCAACTTCTCAGCCTTTGCAGGTTTCATGTAATGATGCAGATCATCCCATTTCTGATGCAGATTTACATGATGCACTTGTTGATGAGAGAGCTGATATTGAGGAGACAAAAACTATGCCAAAATGGCTGGTGCAGACTTTGCGTGACAGCAAATTAGATGCACCTTTGTCATATCGTACTCGTTCAGGCTCTCATAGTGCCTCCTTTGCATCAGATTGCTATGCTATGGTTGCATCTAGTCTCTATGATGAGAATGAGCCTGTTTCTTTTGATGAAGCACAAAATTCAGAAAATTGGATGGCTGCTATGCAATTTGAATATGATGCTATAATGAAGAATGGTACTTGGTCTTTATGTGACTTGCCTCCTGGCAAGAAAGCCATTGGTACTAAGTGGGTATACAAGCGGAAGCGTAAACCTGATGGTACAATTGATAGGTATAAGTCTAGGCTTGTTGCAAAGGGTTATGCACAGGAAAGAGGCATTGATTTTGATGAGACCTTTGCACCCACATGTCGTATAACTACTGTTCGGAGCATCTGTGCACTTGCAACCCATCATGGTTGGAATGTACATCAGTCGGACATTAAATCTGCATTTTTGAATGGTGACTTGCATGAAGAAGTGTATGTTTTTCAACCCCGTGGTTTTGTGCAGAAAGGGCATGAAAACCATGTGTGCAGGTTAAAGAAGGCATTATATGGTTTAAAGCAAGCACCACGTGCTTGGTATGAGAAGATACATGCCTAACTGATTGCACATGGTTTTGAGAACTCAAAGCACCTTATATGTTAAGCGTGCTAATGATGTGCTTCTGATCATTGTTGTCTATGTTGACGACATGCTGCTCACTGGTCCTATTGAGAAGCATATTGCTAATTTTAAGGCTGATTTGCACGCCTCATGAGATGTCTGATTTGGGGCATTCACATCATGATTTGGGCATTTAGTTTATGCACGTTGATGGTGGAATGGCTCTGTGTCAAATGAAATATATTGACACATTATTGCAGTGGTTTGGCCTTGAAGACTGTAAGCCTATTGCCACTCCTATGGAGACAGGTCTACGATTGAGTCTTCATGATGCTGGAGATGCATTTGATGGTGCCCTCTATCAGCAGGCTGTTGGATGCCTGATTTACTTATGCATTACTCGACCAGATATTCGGTTTGCTGTCTCACAGATGAGCAGGTTTATGCATTGCAAAGGAGTCAAGCATTGGCAGGTGGTTAAGCGCATCTTTCGCTACTTGAGTGGTACTCGGCTACTTGGGTTGTTTTATCCCAAGGGGGGTTCACTACCGCTAGATTTGCATGCTTTTTTTGACTCAGACTGGGCTGGTTGCTATGACACTCATGTGTCCACTAGTGGCTTTTGCTTCATGCTTGGTAGCTCATGTATATCTTGGTTGAGCAAGAAACAACCTATTGTGGCCACTTCCAGTTGTGAGGCTGAGTATAGGGCAGCTTTCATAGCTACTGTTGAGTGTGTGTGGCTCAGACGCCTTATGGCTGATTTGGGTGTTGGTCAATCCTCTGCCACCAACATCTTCACTGACAGTCAGAGCGCATTGGCAGAAATAGAGACCATACACATATGATGATGTCTACTATGTTGAGATCAAGGGGGAGATTGATACATTATTGTCAATTTGATTTACCTATAAGATAAAACACATAGAATGAGTGTGACCCATAGTGGTTATATCCATACAATTAATTGTGAGTTTGTATTGACCTAAAAAAAGTAAATGCAGCTACCATAGTTGCTAGCAAGGAAGTATATGTCTTCTTTGATGGCATTTCAAGATACACATCGGGCATTTCCCTTGAAGTACAACATAAGATGCCTTTTGCCATAGATTGAGGATTCTATGCACTTAGTGTTATGCCAATTGGCTTAACTAATGCCCCCACTAGTTTCCAAATGTCATGTGTTTAAAGAGTCCTTGAGGAAAATCTTAGAACTATATATAGAGGATATGTGCACATGCTTCGCACAAATGAAGATATAGGTAGTAGAGCTACCAAAGATAATTGAAAGATGTAGACAATATAGACTTTTTGAATCCTAAAAATGTGTCTTTATATGCACCAAGGGAAAATCTTGGGATACATAGTTTCTAAGAATGGAATTTTCATTGATGAAGATAACATTAAAGCAATCTTAGATATGATAAGATCAAAGAATGTCAATGAAGTGTAAACATTCATGGGAAATTACGATTATTATCAAAGATTCTAGCATATGTATGCAATCATTGCTAACCAATTATATGGACTCTTAATACACTTCAAATGGATAGAGGATTTCAAGAACGCATGCAATGAAATTGAAGAAGCATTTCAGCCTAAGCTCTCATACGAAAGGTGTCAAATGGGAATAAGCATTCCATGTTCATGTGGATGCATCCAACCATGCAATTGGAAGTTTACTTGCAAAACTAGCAAATGAAGACAAAATGGATTTTTGGATTTTCCAATCGGTTATGTCATTGGACAATTGAATAGTGCGAAGAGAAACTACACCATGAAAGAGAAATAAGTCTTAGGTATGGTTTACACAATCAAAAAGTTTTGACATTACCCCTTAACCTAAAAATTCATTTTTTTTAATGGATCATCAAGTCTTGGTAAGCAAGCCTTGTAACACAAGTAGATTAATGAGATGGTTCTTACTCACAAATTTTGACTTTGAAGTGATAATAATAATAAAAAAAATCGTGTGGAGATGGTTCTTCCTATGCATGAATTTTGCTCATGAATTTTGACTTGAAGAGATAATAATAATAAAAAAATCTTACTTTTGATGAATTTTGACTTGAAGTGATAATTAAAAAAAATTCTTACTCTTTTTTTTTGTTTTAAAATGGAGTTCGGTCGAGGGCTACTCCCCCGGACTTTAACTTTGAAATTCCTACTCTTCATAAAGATGGTTCTTACTCCTCATGAATTTTGACTTTGAAGTGATGATAATAATAAAAAAATTTATGAAAGAGCTGATCACTTGTAAAGACTAACTCATGGAGAACCTCCAGATGATCTAGCAAATGCATAAATGATAGTTATTGGAGCGACATATGGACAACTGCATAAGAGTTGGAGATGTTAAATCTTTAATTGAGATTTCTTGATTTTAATCTAATGTTATGGCTTAAGCCAGTTAAACCCAGTTGTAACCATGTCTCTTTCAGTTGTAACCTTGTCTAACCCCTGCTTTGTGGGATGGGGGGTCCCGCGGGTGCTATGCCCATTCACTTGTACAATTGCAGTTTCAAAGTTAAAATCCGGAGAATAGACTTCGGCTGAACCTCCATAGCAAAAAAAAAAAAAAAAAAAAAAAAAAAAAGAAACGTCAGTTTCCGTTTGTTCCCGTTTTGAACATGATGGGCTATTCTCCCTCTCCTGGAGTGAAGTTGGGTTGCTTCCCTTGCTTCCGTTGACACTTCTGTTCTCTTTCCCCCGCCCCCACGCCATTGTGCAGTTCTCACTGTGTTGGGTGACGTTCTGGTAAGGTGGAGTTCCCTCCTCCGTCACAACTTTTGTATGCGATTCATTTCTGTGAATCTGTGATGATCCTGATGTAGCAGCTGCCTAGAAACTGAGAATGTATTCTCCATAGCTACTTTACCCAAGATCTATACAATTCTTGTCGTTGCGGCCACAATTATTCTGCACATGCACGAGACGGAGATCGATTAGCTGATCACAATCTTCTGCTATATAAGAAGGCTGAAATTTCCTGCTTTCTGAAGTAGCATGTGGTGTTCCTTGCGACCAATTATATTTTCATTCTTTTCTCTTTTCGGCTGCCAAGACTGATGTTCAGTGCCAGTGTGTTTATTTAGCTACTTTCTTTCGCGTCCTGTACCAGATAAATGATCCCTGTACTGAGTAGCTAGTATCATCTTTGTATAAACATGAATTACTCAGAGACGTCCTGCCCTTCTTCATCAGCAACCACATCATCCACAGGTTCAGATCAGGTCTGTCTCCAATGTCTATTCATAATTTAAACTTATCTGCTTCATGGTCTCTAATTTTGTAAATTATATAGCGGACTTTACTCTCAAGTGATTCTGGTAAGAAGCAGCTTATCCGTTGTTATCATTTCTTCCCGAATCCTTGTTGTCGAACACTGGAAGCAATCTTTCACGACCAGATCATGTCAGCCAAAGAATTACTTGTACAATATGTAGAAGCCTACGTGCACATGCACAATCTAGGGGGTTCCAAACTTGTGATGGGAACGGCCTCTGTTCTCTTTCTTCAAGTAGTTCTACTGACGGCGCCTCATGTGTACATAAACAGAGATAACGTTTTCTTTATTTGTGTTCACAGAGCATGTTCTATTCTAGGGACAGGAGCAACGGTTGGAAAAGCCACAACCGGAAATTCGCTGATTTTGAATCACAATCAGGCTCAGATGATAGTAGAAAAACATCAAAGTTGCAGGTATGGTTTTTTTATCCGATAGGTGGATGAATGATTCAGCTTGTGTTCACAGAGGGTGCGCTCACAGAGCCTTATTTGTGTACACAGAGCGTGTGCTATTCTAGTGACAGAAGCAATAGTTGGAAATTCCACAACCGAAAGTCTCCTGATTTTGAGTCACAATCAGGCTTAGAAGATAGTAGAAAAGCATTGAAGTTGCAGGTATGGTTTCTTTGTCCGGCAGATGAATGAATGTTTCAGCCTGTAGTCAAAAAAAGCATGTGAGCTTTCTTTTCTTACAGGGTGACAAAGTCTTTTCAATAAGTGAGCAAGATCCCTCAACATTTTACCGAGGTTTAGAAGCAATTGCTTCTTCTTTATCGCTCTTGACAAACACCCTTGGGATGGCCCTTGAGGTATCGTAGCGTATTGAAAGGGTTGCGATTTTGTGTGTGGAATCTTCATCCTGATTACCCATGTGAACCTCAGGAACAAAGACATAAAGATGGAGTTAAAGCCTCTAATCTCATGCGCAAGGAATCATTAGTTTCACCACTTCGTCAAGCCAAGTGTCCTAGGTATGAAGATTCTGAAAGGCATGTAAATGGCCCTACAAAGCTTCAAACGCTGTCTACATTGATGGATTATAAAGAGTTCAAAGCTCCTCAGGAGGTATTTGTGGGATTTCTCTTAGAATCATAAGCAGAAAATCATTCATCTGACATACAAAATGTTTGGTTTGACAGATGGCAATGGCAATGACAACGAAGGCAAAACTGGTTCTTCGTGAACTAAAACATGTGAAGCAAGATCTGCTCTCCACAAAGGATCGTTGTGCACGTCTTGAGGAGGAGAACAGAAGGCTAAGAGAAACCATTGATAAAGGATTCAGGGAGGAGGATGACCTGGTAATCAATCTAAGTGATTTAGAGGCCTTGTGTATACTTTAGACTTTTTCCAACGTGATGTGCTGTCTACATTTGAGTCTTGAAGGTTTAATCATGCTGATTCACGAAGTGAACTCATATATGAACATCTGAACTGTTGCTCTTTTTGGAACAAAGATCTGTAGCCACATAATATGCGTAGATCTGAACTATTTCTATTTTGGAAAACTAAGTCATTTATATTTTGTGGAAAAACTTTGGAGCCATTCATATGCGTACATTTGAACTGTTTCTATTTTGGACACAAAGTTTGGTGTTATGCATATTGCTTGGACACAAAATCGAGTGGAAAGAGAGTATGTTATTCCATGGGTAAGTCAAAATTTGACTAAGAACACTTCGATTGTTGAAGCATAAAAAATATTAATCTCTGCACTTTCAACCATATTGATTTCCCTCTGTTTGAATGGCATATATACTCCAAGAACAGCACTTCAATTGTTGAAACATGAAAGTTATCGAATTCTATGTTTTTCATCCGATGATATTGGTTTTCCTGTATTTGAATGGCATGTAAACTCCAAGAACAGTGCTGTGGTAAAATCAGATAGGTAAAGTTGCATATTCATTTTACCTGCCATTCTTCAAGCAATGAGCATATGTTTAACGTACCCAAACTTAGGTTTGTAGCATTTTCAAAGATATTCATGTTTCACGAAATATGTTTCTTCTTAATGTTGATGTTGTGGTAAGAATATAATGTCACTCCTAAGCTAAATTTAATTTTCTTAAATTTTTGTAATAAAAAGAAAAAAAAGTTACCGTTTCTCTTTCTTTTTTTTTGTGGTATCTCAGGATGATTCGGTGTTGTATCTTTGCAGGTGAGGCTTCAGCTAGAAGCCCTTCTTGCAGAGAAGGCAAGATTAACACAAGAGAATGCCAACTACTCCAGGGAAAACCAATTTCTTTATGAAATGGCAGAATTCCATCATCTTAAATTGAGAGAACTTGCGAAGTCTTGTGGGAGCCCAAGGCTAATGGATGACGAGCTTGACTTTAATGGAGAGGATGTGGCTGTGGACTCAGTATCCATCTATCCTCCTGATGTGATTGGGCCTCAATCCAAGGACGTTATAGAGGAGTGCTCTGAATGACAAGAAATGACTGGTGGTATTACTGAAGTAATTGAGTTATCTTGTAGTAGATTATGTCAAATCTCAGTGGCCTAAGCAAAAAAGCTTCATAACTTGATCCTGGAAGATGGAAATGAGCACTCGTATGCAAAGCAGCACGGCTTATTCAGTATTGATCTGAGCTCGTCCACCTTAGACATGTCAAGGGCAAGTAAGCAAACGTAGGTCTGGTATCAGGAAATTGTAAAATTCTGTTAACAGCCAAGAACAGTCTTGTATCAGTTGTCTTTGTTCAAGGAAGTAGAGGTCCAAGGGAACATGATGAGATCTTCTAGTTTACAATACAACTGGAACATGCTGAGATCTTCTAGTTTACAATACAAATGGAGCAATGTCCCCTTTCACTGTTGATAGCTCCTATTGAGATCAATGTGGAGTTCATGAGAAATGCTCTCAGGTATTATCAATCGAGGCACGATGATTATGTCTCTCTTTGATCTTCTAAGAGGCAAAATCTATGCCAGTAAACGGAATTCTTAGCGTGTAGAGATTTCAGTTGCAGGTTGTTGTGGGCAATTTGAATTTACATGGCGGGAATGTGGGAACGTACATCCCATTTAAAAACAGTGGCCTGTTGAAACTAGAACATTAGTTTTGATTATTTGTGAAGTAGCACTATCGTGGGAACGTTCCTGTGACAATGGCCTGGTCAAATTAGAACATTAATTTTGATTATCTGTGGAGTGGCACTGTCGTGTGGCTCGGAGGGTTTGCTCAATTTGCCTCCTTTTTTCTTCATAGTACTGCAGGTCAAGGTAAAATATATAAGTGTTGAGTATCAGCATACTTGCGTTTCGGAGGCTCTGTTGAATTTACCTCATTTTCCTGTTCATAGCATTTCAGATCAAGGTAAAAGATCTAGGAATTATCTCCAGTCGTTGTTATGGCTGGGAGAAGGATGATCTTAAAAGACATGATATGATGGTTGATGGACAATGCTTCGGAATGGTATCCGACTACCAATAACAAGAGTGAGAAAAAAGCGACACAGAAAAGAAAATAAAAGTGCTATCGTTTATCCAACATGATGGAACGAAGTGCTTGAAAATGCAACCAAGGTGACAGATGAGTATAAAGAAACGACTGGAAGTGAGTGCAAATGCAGGAGTAGCCTGTTCGGCAAATGACTTGGGACAAAAAAGGAGGGAGGAGAGTCTACTGCAAATTTGGGGGTGAGGGCGAAACGGTGAAATGAAGAGCTTAAACATGTAGCTTAAACGGTAGGAAGTGCTCGAAAAGGCAAAGGGATGAGAATAAAACGACGTAGTGAAACAACAAGAATGTGAGTAAATAACAAAATTGCCTTGATTGATGACATAGCTCCACACGTGGTACGGAGAGAACTCCACATTGACATGGTGGGATGAGAAAAAAAACGACCTAGTGAAGAGTGTGGGTAGGTACCTTCCAGCTATAATTTAGATACAAAATTTCACCTGAATGGTGACATAGCTCTACATGGAACATATAAAAGATATAGATCACAATGCCACTATACATCCATGATCGAACTCATGATGACAAAAACCACAAAAAAGAGTATACCACAATGTCATTTTACATGCCAAACGCGTGACAAGATCATGCTATACTCTCATATGGAGAAGCTACCACAATGATCATACATGTACAATGCTTTGAAGCTCTGAAAATAAGAGATTGCACACCATAAATTCTCTCTCGGAGAAGTTCCAAAGCAAATTCAACCTTTAAGTGCAATTAGTGAAGATGCATTGCTCTGTGTTTTGCTGTTTCAGAGATGATAACCTCTTGAACTTTTGGTCTTCAACAAACTTCAAGATCTGAGTCTTGGCTACGTAACGAGATAAAGAACACCTCAATCGGAGGTGCGTAGCTCAAGATATGCATAAAACAAGCAGTTGTTGTCAATTTCACTATCACCTATAACACTGCTACTCTGTATTTTGCAGTTTCGGTGACTTTGCACTGAGAATCTGAATCTGAGTTCTTCTACAAAGTTGTAGCTATCTTTCCAAGCTACGAGCAGCAAGTTGGATCATCGCATTTCGAGCTGTAGAACTCAAGTTATGACAGAAGAACCGACCTGCTGTGCTACTCAATGTAGATTCACCTTCTATAATTCTCTGCGTTTTTTGAATTTTCGGCACTTCAGAAGGTCGAAGCAGGTTCTGCGCCCTTTTGTGAAGTTGTAGCTCTCTGTGTTAGCTACACACAGAACTTTAAAACGCATCAATCCGAGCTTCGTAGCTCGAGTTATGACCGAAATATTGAACAACTATCAAGAGATGCCGACCTGCACTTCTATCTCTTCTCACCTAAGCTTCCATTGAAGCTTCTTGCACACCAGCTTTCAGCATGCTCTGATACCAATGAAGGGCTTTGGTGTGCAGAACAAGAGGGGAAAGGAAGAGATGGAACGAGAGAGAAGAGAGGAACGACGTGCAGATATGTGTGGGAGCCTCGAAACCCACATAATGAACTCTCGTGAGGCAATGCTCTATATATGATGTATATATATGAATATGGGGGTAAGGTCACATGACCCTTACATCCCCAACAACTTTGCGATAATCACTTTTTTCTATAAAAAAGGTTCAAGCATTGACCTACTCTTTCATTTAAGTTTGAAATTGAAATAAACAAACTCACATACCTTGGGGATTCCCCTTATCCCCCACTTTCAAGTTTACTAATGGTTTGAGCCTTGGAACTCACTGTCCACAGTCCAAAGTGTTAACCATTACAGTATGAATCCCCGATAAACACAACATACTTCATCACTTTGTTATCCCATTCATCAAGTTAATATTATTATTGGTGTTAAATAAGACTTTGAGGTAGGGGTGTTGATGTGCTAGAGTTATATCACTTCTTCTAATTACAATTACTCGAATAAATCATATACATGGGTAACACCTTATAACTTTGTTATAGCTCTTGAATTCTATGGCTGGATTATTAATGCTAACAAATGGGCTCCTCAAGCTTAGGTGAAATCGATCACCTCGGTCAATTGAAACTGAGGTGAGTGTGGACTCTAAAAGTCTTTGGTGCATTGACCAAAGCTCATTAGACAAGTATATTGAAGGGGGAATCTTGTTTTTGTTGAAGGTTATTATAAGAGGATCAAGTAATCTACCACATGTTCAAAGATTTGGGAAAGGCATAGTTGGGCTCCCAAATACCTTCTCTTTGGGCTCCCAAATAACTTCTCTTTAATCTAGTAGGTGTGGTTGCTCCTTTTGCCCACTATATCCCCTTTGTAGATAGGCCAAGTGTCGTTTCATTTGCATTGATTTTGGAGACCATATGAACTCTCTCTAACTAGCTTAAAAGGGTGCATTAGGATCTCTTTTGATTCTCCATATGCAAAACTCCTTTTAGAAGATTTTTGTATGACCCCTTTTTCATATTTAAATGCGAGTTGTAAAATGCCACTTATAAAAGATACATGCAATGGGCATGTGTCCTCGACATGTGACTTCATATGTAAGAGAATGCAGGTAGAGAAGTGATTTCAAAAGTAGTGTGAGCGGACCACTCCAAAAGTACAAGAAAGTACTTGGTTCATGAAAGGCTCCTTAAACAAAGGTCACGGTACACATTTAACAAAAAAGCAAGTATAGCTGAAGACCTCCATGGAGTCCTCTTGGGGACAAAAAGGAAACACAAAATCATTTTGTATGACCATGAACACGAAGGGATATCACCAATAACATTGTAATTTTGGGTGTCTTGCTTCACTGTATGAATCAACAAGTTATTATTATTAGGCTTTATCTATTAGGCAATGAGCTCACAAAAAGAGGAGCACATTCAGATCCACTCCAGTTGAACTCTCAAAGAAATTTTCCACGTGAATTTTGAAGCTTTGTTGAGGTACAACATCATTGACAACACTAAGACTTGTGGATTTTTGAAGTTCTCACTAGGATTTGTGTAATTCCAAGCTCTAAGGTACAACACCATCAATGACACACAAATCATGGAATTTTGAAGCTCCTCTAGGATATTAATGCATCGTCAACAAGACTTTTGTGATACACTATCCTCAACTTATGGAGGCTACATTATAGGCTTGGAATGTCATTGCCTACTTCTAGACTATAGGCTTGGAATTCCATTGCCTACTTCTAGGAACATTTTGTTACGTAAGTTTGCTCAAACTACATATTTTGTGAGAGAATATCTAGGGTGCAATAGATTCAAGTAAACTAGACGTTACAAGATGAATTGTTCATAATTGCAACACACTCACATTGCCAATCCATAGCCTTTAAAAACACTACTTGAAGAATTAAGCTAGAAAAGGCACCTAGTCCCAACCAATTGGCAAGTTCCACCTCTAGTAGATGACTAAGGTAGCCTTACAAACCCTATTATATCGTGTACATATCAAATTTCCCATTTTCAAGGGTGCTTTGAATGAAGACCTTGATGACCATGTGGAGATTTTTGGCTATGTAAGATGGGCTTGAAGGCAGAGAGGATGCCTTCATGCTCCTCTTCCCAACCACCTTGGAGGGAGGGACAAGCTAATAAGTGGTTCAATCAATTTCTAGTTGGGAACTTTGCTACATGAACTCTTATGTTAGATGCTTTTAAGGATAATTTTGGACTAAGGAATACAATACAAAGAACCTTGAATGAGCTTGAAACTCTTAAATTCAAACCAAGAGAAGTCTTTCCACAGTTTCTCACAAGAGGAAGTGCACTTATTGCAAAGGTTCCAAATGTCATAGAGGATTTCTTTGTCAAAAAATAGGTAGAGAAGGCACACCTCTATCGACACAATGCAATTTAAGGGAGTTGCTTCTACCACAAGCCACCTTAGAGGATTATATAAGAGAAACTATAAGGATGAACAAGCTAGGGTTTAATTTGGAGGATTTGCATCAAGCTTTAATTTTAGTTCCAAGCCTCTCTCTAACTTGGAGGTAGACACTAACAATAATATCAACCAATCGATGAAGGAGATAGAAGGATTGAAGTCAAAAAGGAGGAAGAGAATGCCCTCAAATGAGTAAGGAAGGAATTAGAGATGTTGAAGTCATTAACTAAGGAGAAGATGCATATGGATGAAATGTCCCAATTGCACCAAGAAATAGAAGAGCTCAAGACACATGATCTCAACCGGGATCATGTACCTTCATAATGTAATAATGATGTCATTTTCCAAATGTGTGGAAAAGTACATGATGCACATGAATGATATTATTCCACCACCAAGAGCTTATTGGTGTACCCCAGTTACTCTACTTGGAGTGGTCGAGCAACCATCTTTGCTAGGACAACACCAACAACAAATAGGTAACAACTTAGCTCTCTTTGTTTAGAGTGTTCAAGGTCAACCAGGTTAGCAAGGACAAAGGCCTATGGGTAGAAATAGACCAAGAAGGCCCATGGTATGCTTTTGATGTGGGGAGTATGGGCACATTAAAAGTAGGTGTACTCTTCTAGAAGATGCTTTTCCTTGCATGCATTGTCCATAATCAAGGGGCCATTACACTAGGGATTGTCCCAAGATGAGACCATCAACATCATTCCTCAATTACAAATGATCATTGTGATGGATGAAGTCAACAAGTAGACACAAGATGGAAAGGAGGAGGAGGAACCCTCTCCAAGCATGAGAAGTTAGAAAAAATAGGTGAACTTTCGATACAATCATTTTTTTTGCATCAGGGTATTTAGTTAATGGCCATGGATGAAAGCAATGATGTATTTAGTATGTTGGTTGTTGAGGACAAGTTGGATGGTACCAATTACTTGTTATGGGCATATATGATGCATCATGTATCGATGGGAAAAGGGTTGTGGAATACTATGCATGGTATTGAAAAGCACCTTACTACACCTATGGATACAATTATTGAATGTGATGTAGATGGCACTGAAGATGATGATCTCTAGATTCTTGTTTGTGCTGTGGTTCTTGCTGTACCTACCATAGAGCAACTTTGTTGGGATGGAAGATATGCGTAGGCACATGCATTGATAACCTTGTCTCTCAAGTGTGCCATTATCCCTCATATTCATTCTTGCGAAACAACAAAGGATTCTTGCGATACCGTTGCCAGTTTATAACAGGCAAGAAATGAGGCTCATGTTGCTTACCTTGGAGAATAGTTGGAGAATGAGCATATGAATGAAGGAGATTCTATGGACATTTTTTTTGACAAAGATGAAAGATTTGAAGGAACAATTGATTTTTGCTGATGAAATCTTACTAGATACTTCACTTGTGCAAAATGTTCTTAATGGTCTTCCAAATTCATATCAGAGTTTTGCTTCTACTCTTTGAGTGATGATGAAAGACAATCGAAATGCCTTAAGATTTGAGGACTTAGTCTCTCTTTTTTTGCAAGAAGATCAATCCACACGGAACATGTCTATTATGCATATTGGAGATCAAGCTTTCGTAGCTAGTCAAAAGGGCAAGGGTAAATGGAGCTCATCTATTAGTAAGCAGAAATCTACTAATGCTTCACAATCAAAGAAGAAAGACAAATATGACAAGAAAACAAAAAAGCAAAAACAATTTTGCAAATACTATAAAGGAAACGATCATGTCATAAAGAACTATCCAAGAATGAATGCCAAAAAGGCAAAGAATAAAGAGGTTGGAATGGTTGTTGCAGAGTCCTCTATACCAAAAACAAAGCATGCTAATCTTGTGCAAAATGAAGAATGGGTGTTGGTACTGTATGCAGTTATGAACCATCTTCTAATGACTATTGCATGTCAGCAGTAGAATCAAATGTTTGGTACTTTGATAGTGGGGCAACCAAGCATATTACCTTGAAGCATAGTTTCTTCAGTATAGCGAATACTATCACATGCACAGACAACTCATATCCTATAATGGGAGTTGGTGAGATCATTTTGACTCTTGGTGATGGTAGTTTTTTCACATTATCAGATGCATTGTATGTGCCAAGGATCAAGAAAAATGTGTTGTCTGTTTTAGCACTAGTCAAGATTGGCTTGGTTGTCAAATTTGTTGATGACATGTGTATAGTTCATGATCTTTCAAATGGCCATGTCATTATTGCTTTTGACATTTTATGTTGTGGGATATATAATCTCATAGACATTGGGACAACTCTCCGACACAACTCAAAAGAGAGTCAGATGGCTTTTGGGCACACAAAAAGTTTGTAAATGCAAAGGAGGATATGGTTGCAAATCTCCGGTGAGAGATTGAATCACTTAGATAAAGGGAAGCAAAGTCCACTCTCTGCTGTACAATATGTCATTAGCAAGGCAGTCCACACACAAAGTTTCCTTTACAAAATCATCTGTAAGTTCTATGGGAAGATGGAATATGAGGCTAGAGGGTGTTTCTTGTTGAAGGGGATGGTCGAGTCATAGCCTCTAACATACTGGAGACAACTAGCTATGTACGCACAAACTCTTGTAGAGCTCTAT
Organism: Ceratopteris richardii; assembly: GCA_020310875.1. Lineage (NCBI taxonomy): Eukaryota > Viridiplantae > Streptophyta > Polypodiopsida > Polypodiales > Pteridaceae > Ceratopteris > Ceratopteris richardii. The sequence continues at coordinate 92,201,027 of CM035426.1, forward strand.
TCTCAAAAATGTTCCTCTAGTGCTGCTATTTTATTTGTCACCATTCAAATCTGGCATGAAGAATGGTCCTACAGATAAGATTGGTGCAATAAGGAATCAAACCCAATGACCAATCATGTGTTATTGATGTGGTGATTATGGATATATTGAAAGCAAATGTCTTCTATCAGATAATATACTGCCTTGTACAAACTACCTAGTCCTGCGAGATCACTACACTAAAGAGTGTCCAAAATAGGCCTCCTTGAGCTAGATAAACATTTTCTTCCATGTTTTTGTAGAGCCACTTCCCATACGATGCACACCATGTCGCTCGCCTATTGCTAATGTTGTACAACTATGTGATCTATCATCGATAAGGGTGCACATTAGAGCCAAAAAAGTGTTGGAGGAGGAAGATAGAGTGGTAGAGACAAGTGACGCCATACCTCAGAAGAAACAAGGTTGAAGTGAGACACCTAGCATAGAGGAAGAAACTTAGAGACATCGATGGGTATGGAAAGAGCAATGCTGTAGTGAGGAATCTTGCATAGACCAAGTAGCTCCAATAACGGGGATAAGACAACAAGAAACTCTGATATCTGATCAAGCTCATGAATTGTGAAGGGAGAAGGACAAAGAGCAAAATTGAGAGCAAACTATAGGTGATGCCTTCCAAACAGCCCAATGGGACATGGAGGACAATCACTAGAGATGGCAATGAGCATGCCCATGACTCCTCTTTCTATTAGCAATATATTGAAGAACACTTATCATCCGGTAAGTCTCTACAATTTATTGAATATGGAAACTTGATTCTAGAGGAAGATGCTGAACTTCATGGCATCTCCGGGTGCAACAACATCTATAAATAGCAATTACGATGCATGTTTTGTGACACAAACCTTGCTAAGTGATTCTTTTAGCCCAAGAGTAGCTATAAAAATAGTCGATCAAGAGATTATGGGAGTCATTATAAATGGTGGTTCAACATACTAATCTTATGCGTAAAGCAACAATGCAAATGTTAGATATTTGACCATCTAGAGAGGTGCAATACATGGTGACCATGGCAAATCAGAGCAAGATGAATCCTTCCAGAATCATAGAAAGAGTGGTCCTAATAGTGCAAGAGTCCAAGCCAACATTGGATTTTATTTTGCTAAGGCTTCCTCTTTTAATAGGTGATTTTCCTTTACTCCTGTGAAGACCTTGGCTTAGGTATGCTAAGGTGATCTATGATTGGGGATGCAACTATATGTGGGTGCATGAACAAGACATACTAAAGCAACTACAGATGGAATAGGACATCATGTGATTCCAAAATCTTAAGGTACCTTTCAGTATTTTGTGCTTTGTGATTTCAACAGTCCAAGGTTTTAGCATTCCGACGAAGATTGGTCTTACATTTTGTTCATTTCCTTTTTTGAATCATAGGTGGTCCCAACCTAATTCCAGTATGGTTGGCATCATCCATCCTATTAACTACATCCATCCTTCTCCTGCTAACCATCCTTTTTCCATCTCAACACCTTTTGGTAGGATGCACCAATTCCAATAGATATTCTCGCATCTTACCCATGCAAAGGATCGGTTCCTACAGGAACATGATGAGTAATGATGGTACAATAGGGAGGGGCAAGGGAGACAGAGTCTTGAGGAGAATCGATGACCTAAGAATCATTCATGCTATATAAGGAGCCATGCAAACAGTCATGGGATATACTGAGGAAGAGGATCAAGGAAGATTAGAGAGTGGATCATCAACAAATCAGATAATAGAGAATAGGATAGAGTGGGAAGATCTTGGAAAATAATAGTGTGGATCCTCATAGGAAGTGGTGGTTCTAGTGGTGGAAGAGAGAAGTTGTTAGGTGTGGCCATATGTGGACAAGAAGAAGTCAACATAGATTAGTCTTCATAGAGAAAACAATGCTCAAAGAGAAGAAGGTGCACGTGAGACATTTATGGGAGACAAAGTAGAGTTAGACATGGGAGACAAAGTAGAGTTACCGAGTGAGGGTATGTCTGGTTGAAGAATTAAAGGTGTATTCATGGAGAAGGGGCATTGTTGGAGCGGAGAAGCACCTTTATGTTGATCAACAAGTAGTGAGCCAGGGAACCATAGAGGAACCATTGAAAGTATGAGGATCGATGAGGAGGGTGATGTTGTAGAAGATCGACAAAAGAGGTGTTTGTTTAGGTGCAACAAGCATGGTGCACCTGCCAACAATGCTTCTACCACCCCTTTCTCCCCACAGACTATCCCAATCGTTTGTCTACCAATGCATCCCCGCTTTCTACTAGAATATTTTCCTAAGTCTTGTGTTGACCATGGCACTAATTTGTTTCTTGGGTTCATGTCTACAAGGTTCATGCAAAAGTTCTTGGTAAAATTTGAAAGACTAGTGTGTTGAGCATCAGTGCTAGTGCACTCGGTGTATTGTTGCTGTATACGAGTCTAACTTAATACATTATTGTTCAGTCCAATCCTTTTGTCTCTTCTCTAAAACTTCTAGACTAGCAACTATTCTAGTAACTTACTTTTTGCATTTTGTATTAAATTTGTGATTATGGTAACCATTAGGTGACAATGGTGCCATGGTATGAACTATGTTCAATATATTGCAATTATGTCTGTAGATTTATGAGCCCATGAGTCTATTGATTATGTGTTTTCTTAGTATCACTCTCGTCTACTTTTCACAAACAATCCTCACTATCCCTTTAGTTGAGTATGGAAGAACCTCACAAAAAAGTATCGATGCCATACAATTGTAGCCCAAGTTGCACATGGAGGTAATTGAATAATTCGAAAGTGATAGACAATGTATGGTACCTTTGAAAGAATTCACACGAGCCCAAACCAAGGAAAAGGAAGGAAACCATGGTGGAAATCAATGTGATAATTCTATGAATGGAAAAAGAAAACAACCTTCACCATTGCTGGTAGAAGATTATGAAGAATTATTGGAGATCTCGAAAAAGATGAAGGCTCAAAAATGGAAAAATAGAAGAGAAAAGATAAAGAATTAATGTTAAAGAAACTAGCTGAAGAAAAGTAGAAATCATTGAAGCAAAGTTAACTTGAACAATAAATGGAAAAAAGGATGTGGTTATTGAAGAACACATGGAAGAATAGGTAGGATAAATTCTAGTGGATACCATGCATGAAGACTTACAAATGATGTTGAAATTCTATCAGTCAAGAATGGTGACATGACTGGGTCTAGAGCAACACGATAGATGTTACCCTAAAAGAGAATTAGAGAAAGAGAGATTGGAACTTTTCCAAAAATTAATTGAAGTTGCTCAAAGTACACTACAAAAACAAACATCATCCATTCCAAAAACTAGAATCATAGAGGAGAAATTTTAGGAATGTCTAGAGACATACCAATTAGACCAGAAAGTAGAGATAGAATCAAGTCTTTCCAAAAACAAAGTAGGATTGGACGAAAGTGAATTGACTCCTAAATCTATGAGGTAGAAGCTTCTTTGCCACAAGACCTTCGGGCCAAAGCACAAGAAACTTGTTGGAAGAAGAATGAATTGGAATCTCCTTCCTTTAGTGAACTGGATGCTTCTTTGAACTAATCAATGACAGAAAAGGAGGAAGAAATGGAAAACCTATCTGATCTAGGTTTCGAAATAGATGCAACCACTAGGTTAAACACACTTGCAAATTATATGGGTGAGTATGAGTAGAAATCAAATTTCTTCCATGCCCCCACACTGAGATGTAGGGACATTGGAACATCAAAGGAAGTGTCTAGAAAAATGAAAGACCTAAAAAAAGCAAAAAGTGCATTGCTTTTTAAACTTAGAAGAATTGTTGCAAGTTAGACCCCAGCTGTGGGAAAAGCTAGCCTCTCAGCTCAATATCAAAAATACCATGAAGGAAAAGGAGAAGGTTAAGGAAGAAACCACTATGGTAAAGATACCTATAGACAAGGTAGGAGATTTTCATGAGGATGACAAAGGGGAAACATGTATTCTAGTGACATACAATGGGTACATGAACAAATATATACTAGATACATGTGCAGGAGTTGGTATTGCAAAGAAAGAAATCTGTGAAAAGATGAAATTATAATTGGAAGATGACTAGATAGAATGCAAACTTGGCTTACTAGAAAATATAACCTTAACAACTTGTTGAGTGGATTTTGAGCACACCTCATCCATATTTCAATTTGGCAAGGGGGCTAATTATGAGATGTTGGGAAGACCATTTATGCATAAGTTGAAGGCAGTACAAGACTGGGAAAGAGATGCAATATATTTTCAACACGAGGACACCACTACAAGAATAAATCTTCAAAAATTCTCATACAAATTGTTCCTCCTCTCCAAGGAAACCCCATCCATAAACAATAAGATGAAATATCTATCCATAGTGCAAGTTTGACTGACCAATCCTAGATGCATGAGGATATAGAGTTATGGACTTGTAAAGTCACCCTATGAGAAGAGAAGTGACTACAATGCTGGAAACATGGGATAGAGAGGAAAGAACAATTTAGGATCTGGCATACATGCCACAAATATTTCTAGATGAAGGTTTTGAGCCTCATGGTTGGATGGAAATATTGGCCACCGTAGACGTATGTGTCAATGAGCAAGTCATTACCATGGTTGAATGCCTGGATGAAGTTGTTTATGAACTAATCCCATTTATGGTAATGATCAAGAAAGAGAATGAAGACAAAAAAGAATGTTACAAAGATTGCGATAGTGAAAGCATAATAATGGAACCTGAGTTTGACTCTTAAGAAAAGTACCTAAGGGAATTTGGAGAAATAACCATAGAGGAATGTTTCAATATCTTCTCAGTAGAAGAATATCCCAAGAACCCCAGCAAGGAGAATGATGGTATAGAAATAGAAGATCCATTGAAGGAATATTCTGAAGATCAGAAAATTTCGAGACATATGAGATAGAAGAGCAGAAGATAGCTATTAAAATTCTTAAGAGATAGGTACAAGAAGGAATAGCATATGGCAATAAAGAATATTCCAAAATATTAACATTAATTTGAGAAAATGATGAGGGCAAGTGCACCTTCATTAGAAAAGATGTCACATTAGAGGAAGAACATGAACTACTGGAATTATTGGAAGAGTACTGGGATGTCTTTGCATGGGCATATAAATACCTAAAAGTAGTAGACCCAAACTCTCATTAGATCCATATGAAACTTGAGGAAAATCCTTCCAAACAAAGACCGTACATGTACAATGATGTATACTTAGCCAAGATCAAGGAGGAAATAGACAACTTACTAGCCGCAAGATTCATTTATGAAATTGAGCATATAGAGTGGGTTTATCCCTTAGTGGTAGTTGGCAAAAAGAATGAGAAAGTTAGGATTGGTATTAACTTGAAGAAAGTGAATGCTGCCACTGTTCGAGACAACTACCCATTGGAAATCATCGACCATCTAGCACGCAAGGAGGTGTATAACTTGCTTGATGGATTTTTAGGATATAATCAAATAACTATTTCTCCTAAAGATGAAGACAAAAATGCTTTTGCTATTGAATGGGGTGTATCGGCTTTCAGGGTTATGCCTTTCGGTCTATCCAACACAACATCCACTTTCCAAAGCTTAATGTGTGATGTCATCAAGGAATTCTTAAGGAAGAGAATGGAAGTTTATGTTGAGAACCTTTCCACCTACTCTTCTCAAAGATCCACTCACATACGTGGACTAAAACATATATTTGACAAATGTAGACAATATCGTGTATGTCTAAATCATAGGAAATGTTATAAAGACCGTCAAGGAAAGGTTCTAGGTCATATAGTCTCCAAAAATGGTATCTCTATAGATGAAGAAAAAATCAAAGTAATCCTTAATTTTTGAAGACCCAATAACATTAAGGAACTATAAGCTTTTATGGGCCATTGTGGATATTGTTGCCAATAAACCATTATATGGATTGTTGTCTCACTTCAAATGGAGCAATTATTGTGAAAAGTTTTCAACGAATTGAAAAACAGATTGAGTTAAGCTCCTATAGTGAAAGTGACTAATTGAAATAAGCCATTCCATATTCATGTGGATGCTTCAAATTTTTCCGTTGGATGTATTTTGCAAACAACCCACTGATGAAGGAAAATTAGACCACCCTTTTGCATACGCTAGTAGAAAATTGAACCACGTAGAGTGAAATTACATGACTAGAAAGAGAGAAGGATTAGAGATGGTCTATTGAATGGAGAAAATTTTGACATTAGCTATTAGCCACTAAATTCAAGTTTTCTATGGATCATCAAGCTTTGTTGTACTTGGTCAAAAAAACTTTCAACATAGGAAGGCTAGTCAGATGGTGCTTTTTGTTAATGGAATTTAATTTTGAGGTGGTAATAAAGAAAGAAAATACACACATTAGAGGTGATGACCTATCTAGAATGACTCATGGGTAACCACCAATGGGAGTAGCTGATAAATTTTTAGACACCTATCTCTTTAACCTAGAAGTGTGTCCATCTTAGGCCGAAAAGTTGGTACCCATACAATAAGATCAACCCCAAGACATGCAAAGAACTTTGAAAAAAAAGAAACCTCACATTGTGGCAGGTAGCTTGTATTTCAAGGACTCAAATGGAGTATTGTTAAGATGTGTGGAGGATGGTGAAAAATTAAGCCTAATTCATCAATCTCATGTAAACCATTAGAATGCACATAATGGTATAAATGGGATGCCTCAAGAATTACAATGTTTAGGAGTGTATTGGCCATATATGTAGAGAGAAGTACATGAATACATAACTAACTATAACATATTCCAAACATCCTATCCTTAGGAACACTCCTCCATGAGTTATTCCACTACAACAATTAAGTCATGAACGTACCTAGTGGGAGTGAGCTTAGTAAGGAAATGAGCCTTAGAAGAGTAGAGTAAGGATTATGTCATAATCGATAAACAACTTTTTAAACGGGGAAGAGATAATCAACTACAGATATGTTTCCATGAAGGAGATTATCTTCCAATCTTGCAGATCGCACATGAGGGAGTGGCTGGGGATCATTTCTTAACTGAGAAGACTGTAAAGATGATTCTCTTTGCAACATTATGATGGAAAACCCTCCACATAGATGGTGAAACTTATATAATAACCTTTAATGTTTTTCAATGAACAAGGTACACAATTAGAAGAGATGGCATGCCTTTATGAACAATGGTCTATGCAAGAGAATTCTCAAGATGGGGAATTGATTTCATCGGACACATTAACCCCCAAGAAGAGGATCTGATGCTGAGTATATCATTGTGGCCACAGACTACTTAACCAAATGGGTAGAAGCCAAAAGCCATGAAGAGGAATGATGGTCAAAACACTACCAAATTCCTATTTGAACTGATTGTTGGTGATAGAGGTACACACTTTGTAAATGAAGTAATTGAATCACTAATGAATGAGTTCTTAGTGGTTCATAAAAAATCAACACCCTATCATTCTCAAGCCAATGGACAAGCAGAGAGTTCAAGTAAGGTTTTATGCACTGTTTTGACTAAGATAGTCAATAGTGGTAGATCTGATTGGGAAAAAAAATAACATCATGAAATCTAGGCATTTAGAGTAGCACACAAGAAAACCTTAGCAACTACTCCATTTAACCTTGTATACTAACAAAGTTAGAGAAAATTGAGAAGTTACAAGAAACTAGATTACAAGTAGTAGCTAGAATCTATGCAGCCAAAAGGAGGCAAAAAGCATACTATGATGCCCACATCAAAGGCAAATGTCTTCGAGTTGGAGATCTAGTACTTTTATATACTTTGAAAAAATACTCTAAAAAAATCCAACAAAGAGGTTAAGGTCCCTTGATTGTCAGTAGAATCTCTTTTGGTGGTGCTATTAACCTATAAACACTTGATGCAAAAGTTCTACCCAATTAAATAAGTTGATTTTGAGTTAGTTGAAATATATACTAAACCTCTCATTAAATGAATGTTAGAAAGACTCTTGGGAGCACAAAATCAAAAGAAAAGAACCAATGGTAGAGGTCGTTTGTGTGAATCTTTTGTGTTCTTTTTGTTTATAGGCTTTATTACTAGTGTTACCTCCTTTGCTATTTTCTTGTCCTTTCATTCTTTATCAATTGCCTTTGCTCCTTAGACTTGAAAATTTGATAAAGAAACCTCTTCAAAGTATCTTCCATCCTTACAAAATTTGTTTTTGTATTTGCACTCATTAGATGTTCACGCAACTTCTGCTAAGATTTCATTTCATCCATTTTTCAATGTGTTGCCTTATTAGAAAAGACTTTTGACATTCTTTGATTCTTCTTTTCATAATTTTTCCTTTTACCTTTGTTATGTGCTAAATAAAGATACAATTTTTCTTTTTGAGCTAATGGGGGCTCTAGTGCCTTGTTCCCTTGTACTTCTTTTTGGATGGATCTGACTTCTTCAATATTTGGTTCTTGAATGTGAGGTTGTGCATTTGTGGGATCAATCTTCGCTCTAAAGGTTATGTTATCCTCCTAAAGAATTTTTTCCCTTTTCTTTATGAGTTTGGCTTCTACTATTTCCACAATTCTTTTTCTTTATTGAAGTCTTACTTGGAGTCTTGGTTTATCTAACCTTTGGTTCTTTTCTTTTCTTGCCAATAACCTTATTTTTCTCAGATACTTGTTACGCTATGGATGCTCCCATGTGCTTGATATTCAACATATCCCTTGGCTCGTCTTCTCTTTGCAATTGCTACTGATGGTCTATGCTACCTAGTCAAACATCACACATGCTTAGGCCTTATTCAAGGCCTATTTCTTCCCTGCAATCAAGATCAGATGATCATGAGACTCTTTGCCAATGACATGAATGATTTTGTGCATAATGATCCAACCAATAGTAATACCTTTTGGTGTTGCCTAAATACATTTTATGAGGCATCAAGCTTCAAAATAAACCATTCTAAAACTGCTTTCAAGGCTATTATTGGGCATCCACCTCAAATATTGGTTGACCATGGATGTCAATTGATCCCCGAGGAACAAATCTTTTGCATGTTAGGTATTCCGATGGGATTTGATGTTTTGATGGGTTAGCGATGGAATTATGCTCTTTCTGAGCTTAATACCAAGTTGGCATAATGGAAAGATATGTAGATCAACTTGGTAGGGCAAGCTATGGTGGTTAACATGTTCCTTCTTTCTTTGATTATCTACTTTCTCTCTTGCAAGAGATTGAAACCAAGAGATTGACAAATTGGAAAGAATTTGTGGAAACATTCTCTAGAGGGGAGACCCTAATAGAAGGGGTGTCCTCAAAATTAATTGGGCTACCTGCATAAGCCAAAAAGACCAAGGTGGTTTGGGCATTTTAGACATTGAAGGAATGGCCAATAAGTTGGCAGTCAGATGATTAATTAAAGAATGGAGCAACTGGGAAGCCTCTTGGGCCAAATTGATTTTTAGAAACAAGAGAACTCTTAGGCTTGTGGGCCTTCTTGGGTGGAAGGATCTAGATATTCTCACTCTTATGTTCTCGCCCTATTTGGTGACTCCAAGAGGTTTGAGCTTAGTTTTCTCTCTATGGAAGAGTTGGAACAAGGTGAAATAATATGTCAAATTCAATGAAGATTGGAAATGGGTAGTCAGTATTAGACAAAATGATTTGATGTGGTTCCAAGTCAAAGGAATCAAAGATGTTGAGCCTTGGAACCTCCAAAAAGATAGGAAGCTTTGGAACAAAGGCTTCCATTTGCAAAAGAACCTCTTGAATCAAGAAACATGCCAATGGATTAGATTTGAGGACATTGACTTACTTAGGAGAGTGGACTATGAAGAATGGTGCCTATTACAGAGCAGATTCAATGTTTGGTTGTGCTCAAAGACTCCCCTCCTTATTGGGCATGATTCCCCTGACCTTGAGGGTCTAAGGTGGCACAATGGCAACAATCTTGATAAAATTTTGAGATTCAAGAAGAATGTGGACTTTCATGTCACACTTCATAGGAGGTGGTGTCTGAATTGGTCAACTTTTAGGTGGGATTTTAAGTTCCATTCCCTTTCGTATCCCCTCATTGAGATTAAAAAAATCAGTTGTTATGTGGAAAATCCTCCAAAAGGGAACTTGGACCAATGTATAGCTAACAAAATTTGTGGAGCCCGTCCTTGGTGTAAACGATGCCTTCATGGCAATGAGGACTTGGGAAACATCTTCTTTTCATGCCCCACGTCAATGTCATTACCTACCCAATCTGTATCACTATATATATTGATCTTTGTCTTTGATGTGAATCCATAATACAAACTTTCTTTGAGTATACCCTTAATGTATCTTAGCACCCTTTGTCCTGCAATCCAATGTTCTTTCCTAGGACAATGCATAAATTGAGACAACACTCCCATTGCATATGACAAATCTGGCCTAGTCAATGTAGCATAGATTAGACTACCAACCAAACTTTGATACAGCTTCATGTCCTTGAATTCTTCTCCTCCATATCTGCTCAATTTATGATTCACCTCCATTGGAGTAGGTGCTATCCTACAATCTTCCATTTTAAACTTGATTAGAAAATTATTCAAATACCTTTCGTGAGTTATGTATACTCCATGTTGAGTATATGAAATCTCCATTCCCAAGAAATATGACAAGTCTCCCAAGTCACTGATCTTGAAATCTTTCTCCATCTGCTTCTTAAGACTTTGTATGCCCTTCTCATCTGTGCCTGTAAGAATTATGTCATCAACATATATGCAAATGTAGATGAACCCATCATCACTTGCTTTAACAAGCAAGCTACTATCTTCCTTAGACACTTGAAAACCAAGCTCCTTCAAAAACTTCACAAGTTTGTAATTCCATGCCCTTGGGGCCTACATCAAACCATACAAAGCTCTCTTGAGCTTACATACATACTCTGAATAAATTTTATCCTTGAAACCTTTTGGCTGCTCCATGAAAACATCATCTGAAATGTAACCATTTAGAAAAGCATTCTTCACAGCTAACTGTCATAGCTTCCAACCTTTACATGCAGCAATAGCTACGAGAGTCCTTATAGTTATCATCTTTGCCACAGGACTATAAGTCTCATCATAATCTACACCATATGTCTGAGCATACCCTTTCACAACAAGTCTAGCTTTATACCTAGACACACTTCCATCTACATACCTCTTTGTCTTGTAGACCCATTTGCATCAAATGATTTTCTGATTATTTGGTTTAGGAACCAAATCCCATGTCTCAAATTCTCCATCAATGCATCATACTCTTCCTACATAGCTTTCTCCCAATTTTCTTTATCTTTTGCCTCATCATATGTAGAAGGATCTTCTTCAACTTTCACCATGTAATCATAATCTTTAGTGGTAAAAAATGAAGTATCATAAGTGTACCTTATGGGTTGCTTTCTGTTCCTTGTTGACCTTCTAGCTTCTCCACTCTTTGAAGTCTTTGGTGCTTCATATTCTGGATCAAACCTTGGCATCTCTTCATTATCAATTTGAGTATCAAAAGTCTCTTCATCATCATGAATTTGAATCTTTGATTTCCCCTTTCTTTGGGTCATGACTTCTTCATCACAGTCTATAATTCATCTGCTTATCATCATAACCAATGAACACATACTTTTTCAGCTTTAGGTTCCAATTTATGCCTTAATTGAGATGGTACATATGCATAAGCCAAACATCCAAACACTTTGCAATGATCTAAGGTAGGTCTCTTACCCCACCATGCCTCATAAGGTGTCATACCATTCAAAACCTTACATGGAAGTCTATTCACCAAATAAGCAGCTGTATTCACAGCCTAAGCCCACAAATAATTAGGGCAAATTTTCTCCTTCATCATTGAACTTGCAAACTCAACAAGAGTTCTATTTCTCCTTTCTGCTACACCATTTTGTTGAGGAGAGTACCTGCAAGTAACTTCCCTTTTTATACCTGCATTCCATAAGTAATCACTGAATTCATTAGAGAAATAATCTCCCCTCCATCTCTTCAATTTTTGACCTGTGATTCTCTCTGCATACACGTGATAATGTTTAAATGTATTGAACACCTCTGATTTATCTTTGATCACATAATAGTGATCCTCTTGGTAGCATCATCAACATAAATCACATAATATCTTGAGCCATTAATGCTAAAGTCCTTTGATGCACCCCACACATTTGTATGCACCAATTCAAGCTTGTCTGAATACATAAACCCTTTCTTACCATAAGTATTCTTGTGAGCTTTACCCAATTGACATGCTTCACATTTGTATGTCATGTTTTGACCTGTAATGTTAGGCAATCCAAGCACTGAACCATTGTTAATCATATCCTTAACACCTCTTTCATTGAAATGTCTAAGTCTTTTGTGCCAAAGATCTAACTCAAAGATCTTATGTCCTCCATAAGTGAACAAGGCCTGACCAACATTGCCTTGAATCTTCAATGTGAAGAGCCTTCCTTCTTTCTTCCCTGAAACAATTTGTTTATACCCATTGCTTGGGTCTTCCACAAAAACTCCATCATTGGTGAACCTTACTTCATAACCTTTTCTACAATTCGCCCTACACTTATCAGATTCTTTGGAATTGTAGGAACATATAAAACCTTACTCAAAAGAGGACTTCCATCCTTGGCCTTTACTGATCCAATCAAATTCACATTGTGCTTTGTGTTATCACCTATTTGAACTACATGATTACTCACCTTAATCTCCAAGTTAGTCATCAAAGCTATGTTGCCACTCTGGTGATTGCTACACCCTGAGTCTATGTAGAATACTCTTTGATCTTCACTTTGTCTTTCACAAGTTGCATTCATAGTTAAGGTTGAATCCTCTTTTTGATTTGAAGCATCGTTGTAGTAGGTATTATTGTAGGATTGACTTTGAAAGCCTCTACCTGAATTTCTTCCAAAGAAATCTCTATGACCTCTACCTCTGAAATTACCTCTCTGATTTCTATTACCTCTTCCTCTTGAATTAGATTTTCGATTATATCCTCCAGCATTCTGATTATTATGCCAACATTCATGAGCTAAATGATTACTCTTACCACAAATCCAACAAGCTTTGACACAATCTTTATTAGTTCTGCCTCTTCCTCTTCCTTTACCACCTCCTCTTCCTCTTAGGAAGTTAGTTTGACTAGTAGTGCCTTCATCTTCATTCAATTGTTGCTTGCCTTTGTTAATATTCTTCTTATCCTTTGAATACATTGCTTGACCTGTACTTTTATCAACATCACCTTTGACATCCTGCTCAAAGGTTAGCATATGTCCTAGCAACTGATTCAAATCAGGAGTGAAATGATCTAGTGACAATTTAGTGGATAGAATAAAGGGCTTCCACTTCTCATCTCCTCTCAAACCTGTGAGAATTTGTCTTACCAATTTGTCCTCTTCAATGTATTCATCAACTGCTCCTAATGCATCTGCAATGTCCTTCATCCTTGCTAAATAATCAGAAATAAATTGAGAAGCCTTCTTCTTGAATGTGGTGAACTCTGCCCATAAAGATGCCTTCCTTGACTTTGTAGTGTTTTGGAAATGCTCCTCCAAAGCATTCCATATGTCACTTGCACTTTCAAGTCCTCTAATATGAGGTATCAAGTAATCATTAACTCCCATGTAGATAATGCTCCTTGCTTGAGCATCCTTCTTCATCCATGTCTTCAAATATGAGAGCTCTTCCCTAGTTGGAACACTAGGATCCCTAAATTCTAGTTTTTCTTCTTCACTTGTGATGTATCCTATCAGATCTTTGCTCATGAGATGAGCTTCCATCCTCACTGACCAAGTAGGATATTTTTCTATCCAATTTCTCTATCTAAAGATAATCTCCCATCCTTTCTTCACCTATGCAATAAATTCTTCAAGCTTTGTGAATAATGAATGTACCTTTACTTCGAGTGTAGTTCCTTTTGATCATCTTGATAGCTTCAGGCCTCCTTCTCTAGCTTTCACTTCAAACTTTTACCTTTTGAATCTTCAAGGATTGATTTTTGTATATCTGCAACACTTAGGGTCCTCGTTTCTTCAAATCTGATGACTCCTGCTTTGATACCACTGATGGAGAGTGTTAATATCCAAAAGAATGAGCTATCCTTGATGTTGGAGCATCTCTATATCAAGAACAACTCAAAACCTCAACCAATTTTGGAAATCTATAGTCAAATTATCAAGATTTGAACTAACTTTGAAGAAACTCTTTACTCAAAAAAGTCTGCTACACGTAACCCATTCATTGACTGACCAAATGTGTAAATTTTTCAATGAAACTTTGTATAAGGTGTTGCATAAATCTTGCGCACCTTCTCCAATTAAAACATTCTCAAAAGGGTTAGTAAATCTTGAGATTTTCTTGAAACAATATACCTATGTGTGAAACTGTTCTTCTGTGTAGTCGACTTTGACACCTGCAACTTTTAATGCATGGTTCTCCCAAACTAGATATGTTTATTCAAATGCTTTTAGCCACAAGTAGCTTAAATTTCAGCTTAAAGAATGAGTGCTTACTTGATCAAAACTTTACACTGTGGAGGGAGATCTGATCAAAACATTATCATCAAATTCGCACCAGTACCTGTCTTCACTTCTTCACATTCACACATGTAAATGTTCCTACTTAAAATTCTCTCAATATGATTACAATTAAACTCTCAAAACTTGTAGAAAGGTCACTCGACTACAGAATTAGACTTGTACAGAAGCATTCCTCAAGAAGGTAAACACAGAAGGAGCACTGAGCAAAAGATCGAGGTGCAACTTTCTTCTATTTGGAGAAATTATACATCTGATTGATAATTCATGTTCTTCTCACTTTCGAAAGTCTCTAATGACTTCTAAAACTTGTCACTCATCATCTCTCTTATTTTTAGTACATTTATATCAAGTATATATAGATGTTTACATCCCGATTCATCATAGATACAAAGTTTCTATGAACTAATTACATGATTAGTATACATGTACATACAAGTCTTCATCTTCTGACCATGCACTAAACTTCAAGCCTCATATGTTGATCTTTGCTTCATTCTTTGACTTCAAATCGTGTCCCAGTCATCAATTGATGATTTTCTTGCAGCAACAAATATTTGTTAAAAAAAATTTAAAGTAGCTGGTAATTTGCATCAGCTTGTGGGGAAAGATACCTTGAAGTTGTCATGTGAGGTGGTCCTCTGCTCCCTACATTGTTTCACGTTTGATGATGAAGCTCTCGAGTATTAAAATAGATAGTTTGCATCAAAGACACAATAGACATGATCATAAACATAAACATAATACAATAAACATGATCATAAACAACAATAAACATGATCATAAACATAGTCATAATTGCAACTTGTTAGTTTGGTCATTATGGGTATGCATTTCACTAAGAGTTCATTAATGAAAGCTGCATGGTTTCCTGTTGACAAATAATAATTAAAAAAATTAAAAGATTAGGAGTAGTTGGTAATTTGCATCACCTCATGAAGAGGGATGGTTGAAAGTTTTCATGTGAGTTGGTTCTTTTATGCTTCCTACATCCTTTCAGGTTCCATGACGAACAATTTTAATATTAAAATAGATGGTCTGTATCAAAGAAACAATAAACATAATCATAAACGTGCAGAAATAAATTGCAAGATGTCTTGCAAGGCGGTTGCTCCCTACATCCTTTCACGTTTCATGAAGAACAATTCGTGTAATATGATCACCCAAATCATTCCATGACTGAACAAGTCATTAATAAAGTGGCAACTGGAGACATGAGATATGGTGAAGATAAGCTGGACTGAGTAAGTATTCTTTACAAGAAATCAAAAGAACTAGGAGGACAGCTTTAGCTATACATAATGGTAAATTTCATGATGGATGGATATGATGGAATTAGTAACATGCATGGTTAAATGTCACCCAAGAAAAGTATGTCGTAATCCATCTTATATCAGGACATTCACTTAGATTAAAAAGAAGTTCATCTTTACATGAATCAAAGCCCAATAATATCATAGTCCTAGTATTCACATCTATAAACGAGGTTAGAAATGCATGTATAATCTTGAGCATTATGTCTTCCACCATGACTATTTCACAATTGTTAAGCCTATACGAATATGTTGGCCAACCACCCCTTGGTGGTTTTCATAGCTTTGGAAAATTCAACCCTCTACTTCTTTCCTGGAAAACTTAGTGACATTGGTTTTCTTCTTTACATTGAACAATATGAAATATTTAATTTTAGAAACATAGATGCATCTGTAAATATTGTGTAAATTTTGTTCTGCATTCAAAATGATCTATTAAAGACTTTCTTGCTCATTTTGGATTGACCTTCCTAGAAAAATCATTTGTCACTATAAATTGACTTTCTCAATAAATGGCTCTTTTCTTGAAATGCTAGTCTCATACCCTTTTATTGATTCCTTTAAATACTTCAATGGAGCATCCAAAATATCAAAGTTTATGTAATTTTTGATTGGCTTATTCAACCTCTTCAACAGAACTTTATTAGTTTTTTTTTCATACACATCATTTAAATCTCTTAAAAAATCCCCATCTCTATCATCCTCTATTTCTCAATGATCATGTGAGTTCTCATTCAAAAGCTTTCTTCACTATGATATAAGTCTTTTTCTGTTTCTTGTGCTTCTACACCTTCCACTAATTCAACTTTTTGAATTGCTACATTTTTAGTATTACATTTGCTGCTCAACTACTATATCTTGCACAAGGCTTTGTATCCTAATAATCTATGCATTCCCTTGTTCCTTTAATTCTTCTTCTTTTTACATTCATCTTCTTCTCATATGCGCAACAATTATTAGCTCTTCTGTGAAAATTTCTATTCTTTTTTAAATTACTTTATTAAGCTCATCAAAATATCATTGAGTTCCCTTACGTATTTTGACAATTTACCATCTCGCATGACAACTGGGATCTATCTTTCTCCCGAGGTGTACAAATTATGAGCTACTTTAGATATTTTTAATGAATACTCATCTCCGATACAAGATATAAACAATATGGGAGCATATTTACATTAAAAAGATCAATTTGATGAAAAAATGATCAATAAATAGAGGAAAATGATGATAAAGTATAGAAAAATATAGAGATAAAAATCACGAAAAAATAAAGAGAAAAATTATAAATAGAAAAATAGAAGAAAAGTAAACTTGTATGTACTTATAGAAGTGTTCTATTTTAATTTTACAAGCACTCACGTAAGGCTTATTTGATAGGAATTTATTTCTTAAAAAAAAATTAAAATTCTTTGAAATACTTTTTGAAATTTATTTCAAGATTTAAATTGGATATTTAATTTATAGAGTAAAAGCCTTCACTACACACACACACACACACACACACACACACACACACACACACACACACACACACACACATATATATATATATATATATATATATATATATATATATATATATATATATATATATATATATATATATATATATATATATATATATATATTCTCTATGATATTTTAATTGCGTTTGTGAAGCGGATAAGTAAAGTTGAGACTCACAAATGAACTATTGAGAATGATGCAAAACTATTGAGAATGATGCAGAGATCGCTACTGCAATTGTGCATAATACAATGATTACTCCATCACTCGTTTCTGGATGCAAATCATGAATTAAAAGAGGCCAAGAAGCATTTTCCCAAAGTAGAAAAATATAGATATTTGGTCAAATATGGGAAGTTTAAATTCAACATCATGATCAAGGACATCGAGAAGTTGAATAACAGTGAATACATCCTTGGATCTTGGGATTAGATTAGAATCAAGGGATTTCTAGAATTGCTCATCCAAATGATTGATATTTTGAGATGTATTGAAGCAATGGAATCTATGGACAAACAATTATCGGATGATCAAAGTCAATAAGAGTTCCTCATATGCAATCTATAGATTTAAAGGGTAGTTACAAAGCAATAATCATATATGATAAATTGTCAAAATAGCTTTGGAGATCAAACATGGTAAAAATTATAATTTGAATGACGTCAAGAAGGGCAAGGCTTCCTCCAAACATATTCAAAAGTTTCCTAACATCTGCATTTATCACCAAGATTGTTCCACCAACATTTATGTTCCATATGGATGGCAAGATATACATAGCCACACAAGATAGTTACATCGACATTCATGTCAAGAGTAGGGAAAAGTACAAATACAATTGGTATGTGAGGCTATATCGTTTGCTACTTGCATGAAACCAATACCCATTGTAAACAAAAGAATCTTCTAAGAGGTTGTTAACTAGGCTAATGTATACAACTTTTAAGGTATAATATCAGTTACAAGATATGTTGAATATTAAGGAGATGGAAGTCTTCACAAAGTAGTAAGCATCTTAGAAGAAGAAGGTGACTAATAAGAAAAGGAAAGAGTTAGAGATTACACCAACCAAGACCCTAAGTAAGAGTACAAAGTAAAAAAATTGTGTAAATGGCCGAAGGCATACCTATAAAGGCTGAAACTGATCCAAGAAAGGCACAATTTAAGCTTCATGAACCAACAACTGAACAATTTAGAGTGGCCCCAAAATAAGTACAAGGGACAAGTTACAATAGCCTCCATTAACTACAAAAAAAAGTACATTTATATCTATCTATTGATATATTTAGGCAGTGAAGTGTGTGAATAATCTAGGACCACCAGGGCCCTTTTTTCTCTCTTTAGGAGGTTTTTTCCCCTAGCTTGTATATACACATATAGCCCTAATGGCTTACTTATCTTTGTACATTCTAGTGTTAATACATTCAGTATTGTGTGTTGTGGTCCAAGCTTCTTCTTCTTCTTTGTGATGTTTGCGTGCTTCTGTAGACCTAAAAATCCAACAATTGGTATTAGGGCAGGTCATCGTTTCATCTAGAATGTTGTCGACATCCCTCCGGTCATAGTCTCAGAATCACATGAAATTTGGTGAGCATGTTCAAAATTGCTTTGCTCTATGGTGCCAAAATCGTGATATGAGCTTGTTTCATGAGGCTCGTGTTGCTTACCTCCGAAAATAGCTGAAGGGTGAGCATATGAATGACGGAGATTCCATGGACAGTTTTCTGACAAAGATCAAAGATTTGAAGAAGCACCTGATTTTTATTGATGAAGTCTTGCATGACACCACTTACGTAGACTTTTTTGAATGGTCTTCCTAATTCATATCAGAAGTTTGATTCTACTCTTTGTTTGATGATGAATGGCAATCCAAATGCCTTAACATTTGAGGACTTAGTCTCTATTCAATTGCAGGAAGATGATTCTAGGCAGAACAAGACCATTATGCGTGTTGCAGATCAATCTTTCCTAGCTAGTTAGAAGGGCAAAGGTAAATGGAGCTCTTCTACTAGTAAGCCTACTAATTCTGCATAATCAAAGAAGGATGATAGAGACGAGAAGAAAATAGAAAAGTAGAAATTGTTTTGCAAATACTACAAAGAAAATGATCATGTCATAAAGATTTGTTCAAAACTGGATGCAAAAGAGGCAAAGAAGAAAGAGGCTGGAATGGTTGTTGCAGAGGCCTCTACACCAAAAACAGAGTCTGCTAATCTTGTGTAGAATGAAGAATGGGCATTTACTAATATTTGTAGTTTTGACCCATCTTCTCATGAGTAGTGTATGTCTGTAGTAGACTCAAGTGTTTGGTACTTTCATAGTGGGGCAACCAAAAATATTACCTTGCAACACAGTTTCTTCACTTCACTTGAGCCTACCCCTATAGTGAACATGTGCCAACAAATCCTCTTATCCTATCATGGGAGTTGGTAAGATCATTCTGACTATTGTTGATGGCAGTTCTTTTACATTGTCAGATGCTTTATTTATGCCGAGGATCAAGAAGAATATGTTATTAGTTTTAGCTTTAGTCAAGATTGGCTTGGTTTTGAAATTTGTTGATAATAGATGTACAGTTCATGATTTGCCAAATGACAATGTCGTTATTGATTCTAGCATTTTATGTTGTGGGCTGTATAAGCTCATAGATTATGAAAAATCTGTGAATGATTCAACATGTGTAGTACATGATTCTCAGGATTTGTCAAATGCAAAGATTTGGCATGCACACTTTGGTCATCTGAATTTTGCTAGTTTGCTATGCCCACAGAAATTTGAAATGATGTTCTCTTTGCCCAAACTTGAAGTACCCGATAAACATGTATGTGAAGGTTGTATTTTGGGCAAAATGCAACATTTCTCCTTCCCAAAAGATGGTTTAGTTTGAGCTACTCAGAAATTGCAGCTTGTTCATACCTTCTTTTGGGAACTATCTTTACTTTGTGAATTTCATCGATGATTTTTCTAGGCTTGCATGGGTATATCCATTGAAAGAAAAGTTTGAAGTGTTTATGTGCTTCAAAAAGTTTCTGCTTTTGGCTCAAAATTTATCAGCATGTAAAATGGGCACCCTCTGTTTTGATTGAGGGGGGAATATATGTCTTCTGATTTTAATGTATTTCTAGCTGAACGTGGGATAAAACATCAACGTACAATGCCATATACACCTCAGCAAAATAAAGTTTCTGAAAGGAAGAACATGTCACTCATGGAGATGGCATGCTGTATGGTCAAGAGTCAGGCTTTAGCACATAGTTTCAAGCTTGAGGCTATTATGTGTGTAGCATATGAACTTAACAAGTGTCCCACTAAAGAATTGTAGTCTATCACTCCATATGAGGCTTGGCATATTTGCAAGCCATCTATTGCTCACCTTCAAGTTTTTGGTTGTCTGGCATATGCATTAGTGCCTGAAAAACAACACAAGAAATTGGATGATAAAGCAATGAAATGTATTTTTGTTGGGTACATTTATGAAAGCAAAGGCTATCGTCTATATCCTCCATAGACTAAATGCATTTTGGTTAGCCTTGAAGTTGTTTCTATGGAAGATGCTATTCAGCCATGACTTTGGTGTACCAAGGAGGCATCCTTAGCTCCAAAGACATGTATGATACTTTTCTGCCTCTTTTTACAGGTGGACAGTCTAGTGCTAGTCCTAATGAGGCAACTTCTCAGCCTTTATAGATTGGTGATGATGTGGATCACTCCATTTCTGATGTAGATTTACATGATGTACTTGATGAGAGAGATAATATTGAGGAGGAAAAAACTATGTCAAAATGGCTAGTGCAGACTTTGTGTGATAGAAAATAGATGCACCTTTGTCACATTGTACTTGTTCAAGATCTCATAGTGCTTCTTTTGCATCAGATTGCTATGCTATGGTTGCCTCTAGACTTTGTGATAAGAATGAGCCTGTTTCATTTGATGAGGCACAAAATTCGAAAAATTGGATGGCTGCTATGTAATTTGAATATGATGCTATAATGAAGAATGGTAGCTAGTCTTTATGTGGATTGCCTCCTAGCAAGAAGGCCATTGGCACTAAGTGGGTATAGAAGTTGATGCGTAAGCCTAATGTAACAATTGACATGTATAAGGCTAGGCTTGTTGCAAAGGGTTATGCTCAATAAAGTGGCATTGATTTTGATGAAACCTTTGCTCCTACTTGATGAATGACTACTTTTCGTGCATTTGTGCACTTGCAACTCATCATGGTTGGAATGTACATCAGTTGGACATTAAAATTGCATTTCTAAATGGTGACTTGCATGAAGAAGTGTATGTTTTTCAGCTGTGTGGCTTTGTGTAGAAAGGGCATGAAAAGAAAGTGTGTAGGTTGAAAAAGGCATTATATGGTTTGAAACAAGCACCACATGCTTGGTATGAAAAGATGAATGCCTATCTGATTGCACATGGTTTTGAGAACAGTCCAATTGAGAGCACGTTATATGTTAAGCATGCAAATGATGTGCTTCTGATCATTGTTGTCTATGTTGATGTCATGCTGTTCACTGGTCCTCATGAGAAGCATGTTACTGATTTTAAAGCTGATTTGCATGCCTCATTTGAGATGTCAGATTTGGGGCATTCACATCATTGTTTGGGCATTCAATTTATGCAAGTTGATGGCGGAATAGGTTTGTGTCAAACCAAATATATCGACACATTATTACAATGTTTTAGACTTGAAGACTGCAAACATATTTCCACTGCTATGTAGACATGTTTACAAATGAGTCTTCATGATGCTGGAGATGCATTTGATGTTGTTCTCTATTAGTAGGCTGTTGGATTTACTTATGCATTACTTGGCTAGATATTCAGTTTGCTATCTCACAGATGAGTAGGTTCATGCATTGCCCATGTGTCAAGCATTGGCAGGCAGCTAAGCACATCTTTCGCTACTTGAGTGGTACTCGACTACTTGGATGGTTTTATCCCAAGGGGGGATCACTACTGCTAGATTTACATGTTTTTTTTGACTCTGATTGGGCAGATTGCTATGACACTCATGTGTCCACCAATGGTTTTTGCTTCATGCGTGGTATCATATCTTGATTGAGCAAGAAGAAGCCTACTGTAACCACTTCTAGTTGTGAGGCTGAGTATAGGGAAACTTTCACAATGACTGTTGAGTGTGTGTGGCTCAGATGCCTTATGGCTGATTTGGGTGTTGGTCAGTCTTTTGCCACCACCATCTTTATTGATAGTGAGAGTGCATCAGCAGTTGCAAGGAACCCTATGTTCCATGCTCGCACTAAGCACATTGAGGTGCACTATCATTATGTTAGGGAGAGGTTGTCTATTGGAGAGATCAGTTTGGCATATGTGCCACATGGGAGAACATTGCAGTCCTTTTCACAAAGGCTCTCCCTAGTGAGAAGTTTGGAGTTTTCCACAAAGATTTGGGCTTACTTCCTTTTGTGGATTGATTCCATGTAGCTTGGCACTTCCTTATACGTGAGTGCCATCTCCTTGTGCTTTGCATCACTCCCAAGGGGGATTTGTTGATATACTTAGGTAGTGATGTGTGTGAACACTCTAGGACCAAGGAGGCACTTTTTTCTCTCTTTAGGAGGTTTTTTTCTCCCGGCTTGTATATATGGCTATATCCATAATGGGTTACTTATCTTTGTACATTCTAGTGGTAATACATTCAGTATTATGTGTTGTGCTCCAAGCTTCTTCTTCTTCCTTGTGCTATTTGCATGCTTCCATAGACCTTAAACTCCAACACTATTAGCAGAAGGAGAAAGTATGAATAACAATTTGTGGGAAACGTTTTTTGATAAGGTAGCATATTTGACACGAGAAACTTTTTTAAAGAGAAAATACACTTGTGTAGCGAAGATAATATGAAGAGGTTTTTAGAAAGCTACTAAAGAAAATAGTTGAAGAGGCAACACAAAGTAAGAAACTTGGAAAAGAGAAAAACATAGAAGATTGACAAGAACAACGTCTACCATTGGAATTACCAATGGGCCGACTAACAAGAGCCTCTAAAATAATTCAAAAGATAGAAAGATTAAAGGAAGGAGAATTTTACGAAGAATATGTACAAGGAGATAATTTCATGGCCCAAGAGCAAAAGAAATGTCCATGTCACATGTATGCACAAAAGCGTTGCTCTGAAGTGCTAATAGTAAAAATGCAGTTACCACTATTTTACCACTATTATCTCAGCTACAAAACTTAGACATAAGTGACCAAAATGCACCAGATTTAAAAAAACTTCACCTCTTGGATTTCTCCTTTCAATGTCGTTTCTTGCTTGCAATCCAATGTTTTTAAACATCACTTATAAGAACCAAAAAAATCCATCTTCTTCCCAATACATGATGCCGAAATGTTTGATATGACATACAAAGCTTCATTTTGTATCATAAAAGACACAAATCTTATATAATAAATAAAAGAAAGTTTGAGGCAAGCTTGTAAGCATGAACATTATGGACTTGAGGTTTAGCTCAGACCACTAAACCTTCATTTCAAAACCTTCAGTCTAACACATAAAATTGAGTATGCGAAGGTCATGATGCCTTTGATCTTAAGGAAGTATAAATAGCGCGTTTGGGTGAGCTTGATTTTATCTATGGTGGAAAATGAGGTAAAAACGATTGTAAATGTAGGAAGTGCTCCTAAAAACTCCCAAAAGAAGGCTTGGGAAATTGAGAACATGAATGTTGTGTGTGAAACTCACCTCGCATCCTTTATATACTCTTCCACTTGAAATAGGAATGATATGGAATGCTCCTGTGTGGACATGTGGCCATCATGCACACTCAATGCCCTTACTTTTCAAATACCTTAGGATATCCTTGGAGCTAAGGACCTTGGCTATGACTAGCCCTTGTTTGACACACACATGTGATGGTCACTGTAAACCAATTTCTAACACTCTCTCCCCTTTCTAAAGATCATTTTCCTCAATGATGGCAAGTAAGTACCAATATGTCCACCTCTCAGACACATATGCCCTTAACATGTCCTTTAGAATCTGACTGACCCTCTTGATTTGGCCATCTGTCTGTGGATGTTCACAACTACTCATTTTCAATGACATCTTTAGTTTTTTAAATACAAACTTCCAAAAGTGTCACGTGAATCTAACATCCTTATGTGAAACTATGGATGTCAATAACGAACTATTCCATTACCCATTGAGAAATTGGAATATGGACTTGAATTGTTTGCTTTAGTCAGGGGGAGAAATGGCAAGAATTGCATTCTCTCCTTTAATAGAGCCATCATTGATGGCTCTAATAATCTATAACAAATGTGGATCTTCCACCTATGCTTCCTTTATTTCTTGAAGCAATGAACTTTCTAGAACTGTAAAGCTCATTTGATACTTTATCTGTGATAATGCATCAAGTACAACATTCTCTTTGCCTCTTCTATACAAAATTTCCATGTGATAACTCTTGCATGAGCTCAACCCAATGAGCTTGTCTGCCTTCAAGATCTGGTTGACTACAACAATACTTGATTGTATGGCAATTTGTGTACACCTTAAAGTCTGCACCATAAAGATAGTGTCTCCAAAATTTAAGAACATGCACCAATGTGTACAAATCCTATTCATGCACTGGACAATTGTGCTATGCACTACTCAATTTCTTGCTTTCAAAAGCTATTGGCCTACCATCTTGGCTCAAAAGTACCCCTATGAATATGCGACTAGCATTGTCTCCAACCCAAATGGTTTTTATGGATCTATCGCTTTGAATATTGGAGCCTCTGAAATGGCTTGCTTCAGAATGTCAAAACTTTGTCATTGCTATTGTTTCCATGCAAAGGGCACTTTGCCTTGAAGCAAATTTGTCATAGCTGCCACTATTGATGAATATGATGAAATTAATTTATGATAGAAAATGGAAGTACTAGAAATGATCATAATTGCCCCTCATCTTGAGGAGTTGGACATACTAAAATAACTAAGAACTTCCTGGGATCCATTTGAACCTCATAGATCGATACCACA
The DNA here is from genome assembly GCA_020310875.1 of Ceratopteris richardii. Lineage (NCBI taxonomy): Eukaryota > Viridiplantae > Streptophyta > Polypodiopsida > Polypodiales > Pteridaceae > Ceratopteris > Ceratopteris richardii. The sequence goes on from CM035426.1 coordinate 92,226,320, forward strand.
TGCCCTAAATATAGGTCTATCTCTGAAAGAAACAACTGAGTCATCACCCATAGCATAACCTATCTTTCATTGCCTTCTGTTTTTGCTAAGCGGTAAGGATAGACTTGTTATAAGCCCTCTTAGCTAGAGCACACACTTTTCTTTGAGCTACTGAAACTCTATTGATCATGTGCACCTACTTAGCCTCTTTTTGAGGTTATGCACTAGTGAAGGTATGAGTATTTGAGGAAAGGGGCCGACTCATCTTAGTCCATGAGGATCTCTAGACCTGAGAGCCTATGCCCTTGTGGCCATCCTCATAGACTAGATCTGTCTTTATGGTCTATTCCAAAGAGTAACACCTATCCTTTCTTAGTAATGGTGAGATTGTTTCTCTACATCCCAGAAAAAACTTGTGAACTAAGAGAAACTCTGGAATCGAGTTAGGAACTTCAAGGAGTACCTCTCTGTACTTGTGTGCATAATCCTGAACTGTTTTTTTTACTGATGAAAAACCAAGTATCTAGTGCCATGGACTGGCACAAAATTATTATAAAATAGGATTTTGAATTATTACCAAGTAGTGGGCTTTTTCTTGTCCTATTCAATTATATGCCACCACATATGGGCCACGTCCATGAGATTATAGGTAATCTACTCAATCTTATGCCTATCATGCATAATATGGCATAAGAAGAAGCAATACTCCCGTTTGCTGAGCCACTACCCAATAGCATAAGCCGTTCATGCACTAATGGAGCCATGATATCGTGGTGGCTTAAGGTCCTTAAGCTGCCATCTAGATTCTCTCACTAGAACATTCTCACTAGGAACTTCTAGAGTATGATGCTCACCTAGAGCATATAACTCCATTATTGGAAACTCACTCTCGGGTATTACTTCATCTTTCTTAGAGCTATGCATGTGCTTCAAGATGCTCTAAAGCATACTCTCTAGTTGGGAAATCCTAGTGATCATGGTTTCCATGGTATCTACTGAACGATCAACCATGTGCATGTCTTCCCTATGAGGTGAATAAGATCTTAAATATATGAATAATAAAGCGTAAATAAATTTTTATGTTTTGATTTTTTTTAAAATTCATATCTATGTGTTTTTATGTACACCTAGAGTAAACAGCGACAACAGAAACTAACAAATCACAAGCCTTTGCATAAAAGACAAAAAAGTCAACAAAACTATTAGTATGCTCTTTACTTTTTATGCATCAATCACCTATGCATGCATAATTTTAAAAATTTTGATAGCATTTTGATAAGAAATTGAGAATTAAAAAAAATTTCAACTAAGTGCTTTGCACACAATTCAAGACAAGTGTGCTAGCGGGCACACAATATACAACCAAAATAACCAAAGGGAACTATATGCCTTGAATAATGATCAACATGCTCACGGCATGGATAAAGTTATAAGAACGTTGGATGTTCTTACTTTCTCCTCATTGTACTTGTAAGAAACAAAGTTACCATCCTACTTTTAAAAGAAGTGCACAAGTTAACAAGCATATGGGCAAAACAATCCATTTTGACATTCCATTAGAAAACCTTGATGAGGAGGTCAGCTCTAGATTTTTAGAAGCACCTCTAGATAGATTCCAAGTCAGAATGCCACTACAAGAACATCATGCTTATGTAGCACTAGCTTACAAGCAAGTAAACAAGCAAGTTAATCCGAATTAGCCAACCATGTGTTTAAAATGTTAGACCCAAGATGTCCCCTTTAACAATCTCAAGTTGCAAAGTTAATGAAGAATTGTTATGATGGGACTACAAATCCTTATGATCACACAACCAAGTTCAAGCAAGTCTCAAGAGCTAAACAAGTCAATGCCTTTTCGACTCGATACAAGGAAATTGGATTAACTGAGATTGGAACTACAATTTCATGATCTCAACCATTGATAATAGGTATGATAAAAAATTTAGAAGCTCCTCCAACATATTTCATAGTAGAATCTTCTAATAATCTTCCACTCCTACCAACTACCCAATGATTTTGACATGAGTGGGAGTGATGAAGAGGATGTTCATGATCCAAATAGTCACTAGAGCCCAAGCCAAGAAGAAAGCCCAATCCCTAGATAAATGGATATACCTTTCTAATAGTGATAAAGAGAAAGGAACAACAACAAGAAGACAATCTAGGAATCAAGGAAAATGAATGAAAAAGCACATCCAAGAACTCGAGATTCAATTCAAGCAAGCTCAAGACGAAGTTAGAGGAGATAAGAAACAAAGAGAAAGACCCAAACAAGAGATTTATCATGCTAAATCTAGGATTTTCTCCATAGTTGAACCAAATTTTGAGTTACTAATGTGGGCCTTTCACTAGTAAATTTATAAGGGGACTTACATGAAAAATTTTACCCTACCCAAGGCTTAGAAAGAGAGCTATTAGAAATTTGCAAATAATTGGTTGAAATAGCTCAAAAAATGCTAGAAAGGGCCCCTCCAATCTTTCGTTACATACACATTTAGTAAAGATAAATTTAAGAAACTAACTAGACCAAATTTGTGAGAAGCATCCTCTAATAGTAGGGAAACAAGGACCTACACCCTAAAAGACACCAATAGAATCTACTAAAGTAAACATGGCTTGGGAGAGAAGCTTTCTTGAGCTTGAGCTTCAGAGTCAAAAGCAACAAAAGATTTGGGACGAGTTGAAAGACAAGAGATGGAAAGACATGCAAAATCAGCCACCCCTTCTCAAATCTTGACTTTCTAGATCCACCCTTAGGGATACATATCCATGGGATGCATCAATCGAGTCAAATTGTGAGTCGGATATCACTACAAGTATAGAATATTTACTTAGATAAGTAGGACCATATGAGAGAAATCACAATGTCACAAAACAACCATGTTACAAAACGAAAAGGAAGATTTAACTCAAGAGGCTCAAAAGAATCCCTCTAGGAAACAATGTTTTGACCAAAAGGGAATGGAGAAACCCACACAAAATCAAAGCGATGAAGTAGATGAAAGCTCAAGTATTATTCTAGTACCTATATACAAAATGGGAGATTTTGGTGAATGAGAAGAGGGAAATACATTTCTTTGAACCAAATAAAATAGAATGACCTCTAAGCCATAACATATTCAAACATGGTCATAGGAATTGTGACCACTGAGTTATGGAAGAAATGGGGAAAGTCGACTTTATGACCAACGAGGATGAAATTGCAACTCACACATGGACAATGAAAAGAACGAATAGTCTTCTTGTGGCAAGAACTTTCACCACATGTAGTGTTAATTTTAAGCACACTTTGGCAATTTGCCAGTTTGATAAACCTAGCATTTTGGAGCTAATCGTAGGACATCCATTTCTAAGACGATTGAAGATAGCGCAACATTGGGACCAAAATTCTCTATACCTACAATACGTGGGCATGACCACAAAAGTCAATCTAGATGTATTTTCTCATAGAGTTGTTTATCCATTCAGATGGAATTCCATCCATAATGAGAATAATAAGGATGATACCACTTCATTTGATAGTGCTAACACTAGTGATTCTGAGTGGATGAATGAGAATACACATCTCCGGCTCTATCGATATGTGGCAAGAGAGGGAGCGAGAATAAGAGATCATGATTTGGGTCTTCGCAATAAGAACATGCAAGACCTAGATGATCTTACTTATGTCAAGCAAGTGTTCAATGACGAGGAATTCAAGCCTCATTCTTGGACTCAAATTTTGGCTACTATGCATGTGTGCATCGACGAAAAGTGGAAGAGTAATTTTGTGATGAAGATGGGTATGATCTCTTTATGATTGACATCTTCATGTCAAAAGACCTAGTCTTATATCAAATCCCTAATGAGCTATAGTATCCATATGACAACTATGGATCTATAGAGATGGATCGATGATCATAGAATCCTTGAACTAGATCCTGACTTGATAACAAACAATATGATGGACGGCAATCATGAAGTTTCATGAAAGAAGCAATACTTTAGTGTAGACAAAGATCTCCTTGAGAACTAAGACACGGGTGTGGCTCCAAAGGGACAATGGAATGCATATAAAATACAAGTGGAAGAGGAGGAAAATGAATAAAAAATCCATTATAAAGATGAGGTCGAAAGCACCAAACAACAAAATTTTGTATTTGAGGCTCTTAAAAGATTCAAGAAGTATGAAGTGGAGCATGGAAAAATAGTAGTACAAAAGCCAAAGCAAGAGGCCACCTCATGCATAGCTCATGATAATAAAGAGCAAACCAAAGCAGTGGTAGTGGTAGTACAAAATGACAAAGAACTTTACACGTACATAGGAAATGAGGTTTCCATTGAAGAAGAACAAGACTTGGTAAGTCTATTTCGTGAATACAAAGATGTATTTGCATGGTATTATGAGGATTTAAAAGTTTTGGATCAAAAAATCTGCGCATAGAGGATTAGAATGAAAAGTATATGTTCTTTTATAAAACATATAATGGCCTGGTCAACCCAAACTGTAAGTTCTACTGCATTTGTAAGACCTAAGAAGTCTATCTTCGTGCTCCCTGTGTATTGTGTTTTTCCTGTGTATTCTGTAGCCTCTATGTGGAGTACCATGTGCGGCCCTAGGATCTCAGTTTTCTACTCCGAGGATATCGTCGTGTAGCTCTCGAGAAGGAGAGCGCATTGTGGCACATCTCCACTGAATTACTTCACTGGTATCAGAGCAGTTTGACGCAAAAGCTTTGTTCCTTTTTGTGCGAGCGAAGGGATTACAACTAAGGTGGCGACCAAGGCATATACCTTGGCATACCTTGTCATCCAAGTCACCAAAGTCACCATTGGTGCCGTTGGCTGGGCACGAGGGAGGACCTCAATGATCAAGGAAGATAGAGGTTCTCGGTACTTCCCAGGAGGTCACCCATCCTAGTATTGTTCCCCCCAGAGCTCGATTAACCGTGGCAATCTCTTGCCACTAAGCTACACTCTTGTGGTGTCTGAAGAAGGGGAAAGACTAAGGTTAACATTACCTTGAACATGTTTTGGTCCCTCAAAGCTTCATTCTTTGCTTTCAAAGCCTATTTCTGAAGCATTTTTGGGGTGTCTTTTGGAGCCATTTTGGAGTACTTTGGCACATAGTTCTCTTCACACAGGTCTAAGAAAATCAAGAAGAGTATCCTTTGTACTTCTTTGCCAATAAATATCAACCTTTGGGTCTGTGTTTTTAGCCACACTCATAAAACTACATGTTTCTTGAAAGGTTTTCAGTTTTGGTGGGAGCACTCGTTGCAAATTTATGCAGGTTTTTGAGCATAAAACATCAAAGTTGACAGACACTTGCAGGTGTTGTTGGTTAGTTTTTGGGCTGTGCATTTAGCCTTTCAGTGTCATTTTACTGCATATATATTGAGCACATACACACCATGTACGCTTCTGTGGACACTGCTTATGTACATCCATGTGGTCATTGATATAGTGGTTATGTTTTTTGCATAAGGCCTTTTATGTTTGAAAAAGAGGGTCATGGTGAGGTTTTCTTAGCTGGGAGACACTCAGATGTTGGGGTCTCTTCGGTGATGTAGGTGGAAGACTTACCTACCCTCGCCATAGGAGATGTATGATAGTTGTTCATAGGTGCTCGATAAGCCTAGTTGGCTTCTATTGGGTAACTGATTATATGTAATGAGTCATTGATTTACTATGCAGGTAATCATGTCAGTACTTGTAGTTTTATGATATTTTGATAGTTAAGCATTTGAAGTTGACCATTTCATCCAAACATAACATGTTTTTTGAGCTATTCAATGCACAAACCTATCTATTTTGTATCAACTCTTTATCCTTGATGCTCCTAAGTACATAGTGGATTTTATTGCATTAATCACATGCCTATAAGGTCTACTTGACTCTGCATTAGTTTAGAGGCTGGTTCAGTGCTGGTTGGCTGGATGAAACTTTGTTTCTTCACAACTCACTTTTCTACCTCTTACAAGCTTCTCCAAGTTTCTCAGTGGTATCACAGCTGGATCAAGATGGGTGATGGATTTCTCTCAAGGATTAAGAAGCTTGATAGACACAACTATGCAACTTGGCAAATTAGAATGAATTCCTATTTGCAAGGTATAAATCTTTATGGAATTGTAGCCAATGGTGAAGCTATGCCTACTCCAAGATCCAAAGGAGGACCTACAAAAGAGAAGATAGATAAGCTCATACTTTGGTGTGCAAGGGATGCTCAAGCAAGGTTATACATACTAAAGTCTATCTTTGATTTTCTATTATCACATATAAGAGGATACAAGACATCTCAAGAGACTTGGGATGCCCTATATACTTTATTTTTTGCTAGCATAAAGGCAAGGAAGAACTATCCCTAGAATGAGTTCAACCATATAAAGAAGACACCTAAACAAACTATCACATAATTTGTTACCAAGGTCAAGAAGGTTTTAGACCAGTTAGCACCCATTGGAGAGCTGATTGAAGAAGAGGCCATCGTGAGGCACATTCTAAATGGAATTAGAAGTGATAAGAAATGGCAATCCACCATGGCTTATGATCTCATCATGGATGTAAAAACTCACGACTTCAACATCTTTCTTGGATAACTCTTCAATCAAGAGGCCAAGAATAGCATAAAGGGAGGTAACTCCTATCAGGGTAATTCAACTAGTGCCCTATATCCAGATAAGAAAGACAAGAAGTTGAAAGGAAAGAAGAAGTAAGAGGATGAAGGAGAGACTTCCCAAGCCAACTTTGCAGGGAAGAGAAAGTGGAAATGGAAGAAGAAAGGACCAAAGCATGACACAAAAAAGGTCAGAATGTTCAACCCTGTTCGAGCTATGATAAGAGCAACCACACCACTCAGAATTGCTGGTTCAATGGGAAGACCCAGAAAGGAAGTTGAAGAGGTGGATATGACAACAATAGAAGTAGAGGTGGACAACAAATTCAACAATAGCAATAGAGGCCATAATAGAAGGGACTTCAATAATTATTCTAAAGATCAATAACATGAGACTCATTGCTTTTCATGAATCTCTGCCATAAGGAAGGCAAAGAAGATGATCATTTATTCTACACAGATCCAAGATGTTCAAATCATGTTGCAAGCATCATAGCTCTCTTATCTCATTTAGAAAATCCAAAGCATAGACATGAAGTTTGTTGGAGTTTGAGGTCTGTGGTAGCACGCGAGCAACACAATGAAAAAGAAGAAGCTTGGTGCACAACATAGAATACTGAATGTATTACCACTAGAATGTACAAAGATGAGTAACCCATTAGGGCTATAGGTGTATATACAAGACGAGGGAAAAAAGCCTTTTAAAGAGGGAAAAAAGTGCCCCAATGGTCGTAGTGTGTTCACACACATCACTACCTAAATATATCAACAAATACCTCGTGGGAGTGATGCGTTGAACAAGGAGCTAACACTCATGTATAAGGAAGTCCCAAGCTATGTGGAATCAATCAATCCACAAGAGGAAGTAAGCCCAAGTCCTTGCAAAAAGCTTCAAACTTCTCCCTAGGCAGAGCTTTTGTGAAAAGGCCTGCAATGTTCTCATGTGTGGGCACATGTGCCAATATGATCTCTCCATTAGAGAGCCTCTCCCAGACGTAATGATAGTGCACATCAATGTGCTAGTGTGAGAATGGAACACAGGGTTCCTCGCAATTGTCAGTGGATTCTGACTATAAGAGAAGATGGTGGTGGTAGAAGATTGACCAACACCCAAATCAGACATAAGGCATATGAGCCACACACACTCAATATTTTATGTGGAGGCTGTCCTATACTCAGCATCACAACTGAAGTGGCCACAACAGGTTGCTTCTTGCTCAACCAAGATATGCATGAGCTACCAAGCATGAAGCAAAAACCACCAGTGGACACACGAGTGTCATAGCAACGAGCCCAATCAGAATCAGAAAAAGCATGTAAATTTGGTGGTAGTGATCCCCCCTTGGGATAAAACAATCCAAGTAACCAAGTACCGCTCAAGTAGTGAAAGATGCACTTAACCGCTTGCCAATTCTTGACACCTTGGAAATGCATAAACCTGTTCATCTGTGAGACAACAAACTGAATATTTGCTAAGTAATGCATAAGTAAATCAAGCATCTAACAACCTGCTGATAGAGAACAACATCAAATGCATCTCCAACATCATGAAGACTCAATCGTAAACCTGTCTCCATAAGAGTGGCAATAGGTTTATAGTCTTCAAGGCCAAAATGCTGCAATAATGTGTCATTATATTTCATTTGACACAAAGCTGTTCCACCATCAACTTGCATAAATTGAATGCCCAAATAATGATGCACGTGCCCCAAATCTGACATCTCAAATGAGGCATGCAAATCAGCCTTAAAATCAGCAATATGCTTCTCAATAGGACCGATGAGCAGCATGTCATCAACATAGACAACAATGATCAGAAGCACATCATTATCACACTAAGCATATAAGGTGCTGAACTATTCTCAAAACCATGTGCAATTAGGTAGGCATGTATTTTTTCATACCAAACATGTGGTACTTGTTTCAAACCATATAATGCCTCTTTCAACCTGCACACTTGATTTTCATGTCCTTTCTACACAAAGCCATGGGGCTGAAAACATACACTTCTTCATGCAAGACACCATTTAGAAATGTAGTTTTAATGTCCATCTAATGTAAATTACAACCATGATGACTTGCAGGTGCAAAGATGCTACGAATAGTAGTCATTCATCATGTAGGTGCAAAGGTCTCATCAAAATCAATGCCTCTTTCCTGCACATAACCCTTTGCAACAAGCCTAGCCTTATATGTGTCAACTGTTCCATCATGTTTACACTTTAGCTTGTATACCCAGTTAGTGCCAATGGCCTTCTTGCTAGGAGGCAAGTCACATAAAGACCAGATACCATTTTTTTATAATAGCATCATATTATGATTGCATGGCAACCATCGAACTTTTTGAATTTTGTGCTTCAAATGAAACAGGCTCATCCTCATCATAAAGACTAGAGGCAACCATAGAATAGCAATATGATGTAAAAGAGGCACTATGAGAGCCTTAACATGTACAATATGATAGAGATGCATCTAATTTGCTGTCATGCAAAGTCCACACCAACCATTTTGGCATAGTTTTTGTCTCCTCAACATTAGCTCTCTCATTAGCAAGTGCATCATGTAAAATTGCATCAGAAATAGAATGATCTGCATCATCGCACGAAACCTATAAAGGATGAGAAGTTGCCCCATTAGGACCAGCACTAGACTATCCACCTGTAAAAAGAAGCAACAAAATATCATACATGTCTTTGGAGCTAACATATATCTCTTTAGTACATGAAAGTAATGGCTGAATAACATCTTCCAAAAAAACAACATCGCGGCTAACATAAATGCGTTTACTCTATGGATGATATAGAGGATAGCCTTTGCTTTCAGAACTATACCCAACAAAAATACATTTTACTACTTTATCATCCAATTTCCTGCGTTGTTATTCAGGCACTAATGCATATGCCAGACAACCAAAAACATGCAGGTGAGCAACAAATGGCTTACAACCATGCCAAATCTCATATGGAGTGATAGACTACAATGCTTTCGTGGGACACCTATTAAGTACATATGTTGCACACATAACAACCTCAAGCCAGAAACTATGTGGTAAAGCCTGACTCTTGACCATACACCTCACCATCTCCGTGAGTGACCTCTTCCTCTTTTCAGCAACTCCATTCTGTTGAGGTGTATATGACACTGTACACTGATGTTTTATCCCACGTATAGTCAGAAATGCATTAAAGTCAGAAGACATATATTCCCCCCCTCGATTAGAACGGAAGGTGCCCATTTTACATGTTGATATATTTTTAGCCAAAACGAGAAACTATTTGAAGCACATAAACACTTTGGACTTTGCTTTCAATGGATATACCCATGCATGCTTGGAAAAATCATCGATGAAAGTCACGAAGTAAAGATAATTCCCAAAAGAAGGTGTCTGCACAGGACCACAAACATCACTATGAACAAGTTGCAATTTTTGACCAGCTTGAACTAAACCATCTTTTGGGAAGGAGGAACACTACATTTTGCCCAAAATACAACCTTCACCATACATGTTTACCAGGTGCCTCAAGTTTGGGAGAGAGGACACCATTTCAGATTTCTACAAGGGTAGCAATCTAGCGAAATTTAGATGCCCAAAGTGTGCATGCCAAATATTTGCATCTAACAAAGCCTGAGAATCATGTATTACACATGCTGAATCATTAACAGATATTTCATAGTCTATGAGCTTATACAACCCATGATATAGAATGCCAGAAGCAATAATGACATCATCATTTGATGGATCATGAACTCTACATCTGTCACCAACAAATTTCACAACCAAGTCAATCTTGGCTAATGTTGAAACTGATAACATATTTTTCTTGATCCCTAGCACAAATAAAGCATCTAACAATGTAAAAGAATTACCATCAATAGTAGTCCAAATGATCTTACCAACTCCCATAACATGATAAGAGGAGTTGTTGGCGCATGTGTCAGTATTCCCTATACAAGCATGCTCAAGTGAAGTGAAGAAACTGTGCTGCAAGGTAATATGTTTGGTTGCCCCACTATCAATATACCAAACATCTGAGTCTACTACAGACATACACTGTTCATGTGAAGATGGGTCAAAACTACAAATAGTAGTAAATGCCCATTCTTCATTATGCGCAAGATTAGCAGACTCTGTTTTAGGTGTAGAGGCTTGTACAACAACCATTCCAACCTTTTTCTTCCTTGCCTCTTTAGCATCCAATTCTAGACAACTCTTGATGACATGATCATTTCCTTTACAATATTTGCAAAACAAGTTCTGCTTTTTTGTTTTCTTCTCATCTCTGTCATCCTTCTTTGATTGCGGAGAATTAGTAGATTTTTTCTTACTAGTAGAAGAGCTCCATTTACCTTTGCCCTTTTGACTAGGTAAGAAAGCTTGATCTGCAATATGCATAATGGAACTGTTTTGCCGAGATTGATCTTCCTGCAACAAAACAGAGACTAACTCCTTAAATGTTAAGGCATTTGGTTTGCCTTTCATCATCAAATGAAAATTAGAAGCAAAAATCTGATATGAATCGAGAAGACCATTCAGAATAGTCTACGCAAGGGAACTGTCAGGCAAGACTTCATCAATAGAAATCAATTGTTCCTTCAAATCTTTTATCTTTTTCACAAAACTGTCCATGGAATCTCGTTCATTCATGTGCTCAGTCTCCAATTATTTTCCGAGCTAAGCAACAGGAGCCTCGTTCCTTGCTTGGTATAATGTGGTAAGTGTATCCCAAGCATCCTTAGCTATTATCCAAAAAGATGAAACTGCATGCACAAGCATTGCCATAGTGCATTTGGAGGCACCAGAAAACGAAGCTGTTTTCATCTCCTAATCACCTTGAGTATGCTCACCAAATTTCATGTGATTTTGAGACTGTGACCGGAGGGGTGTCGACGACACCCTAGATAAAGTGACGACCTACTTTGATACCAATTGTTGGAGTTTGAGGTATGTGGTAGCATGCAAATAGCACAAGGAAGAAGAAGAAGCTTGGAGCACAACACACAATACTGAATGTACTGCATATTGAATAAAAAAATTACATCAATACCTGAACAAACACCATATCCTGGAAAATCGTGAATAGTCCAAGCCACAATACCACGAACCATAATATGTCTTTCATTGATGCTTTTCGATACATCAATGACATTAATACCTCTCCATAACTCTTGGAGATCGTCAATGAGAGGAGCAAGATATATATTCATATCTTTAACTTGTCTTTTGCCTGGGATTAAAAGTGAAAGCATTAAATGTTCCTTTTTAATGCTAAGATATGGCAGAAGATTGTACTTTATGACCACCACTGGCCATGTTGACCATTTATTGGATTTCATGGAGAATGGATTAACCCCATCTAATGCAACTCCTAACTTTAGATTCTGTGGATTTTGTGCAAATTCAGGCCATGTAGAATCAATATGCTGAAAAGCAACACTATCATGAGGAATTCTGATTATTCCATCAGTACTTTTGTGATCATGTCCCCAAGTCAAAAGCTTTGATAATTCGGGGCTTTGAAACATATGTCTAATTCGTGGAGCCAATGGGAAATGTCTCAATACCTTTTTTGGGATTTTACCTTCTTCGCCCTTATATCGAGGAGATTGACATTTGGGACATGTCAAAGAGTCTGCATATTCACCTCTATATAAAATACAATTTTTAGGACATGCATGTATACATTGATAATCTATACCAAGATTGTTGATTATCTTGTTCATTTCATCATGTGAGGTAGGAAGAATATTCTGACTTGGTAAAAACTTTTGAGATAATAACCTGTAATTTCATTAAAAAAAGATATATTAAAAAAAGTAAATAAATTAAATATACATATATATATGCATATAATTTTATATATGTGAATGCTTATGTGCATCTTTGAAAATATTTGTGATAAATTTGATTGTTTTGGATGGCAGGATACATTTGTTTGTTTTGGAGGATATGAAGTATGTACCTTCATTGAATGATTTGTCGATTCTATCATATGTTCAGTTTGAAAGTGTGAGAAGCGGGTTTATAATTGCTATTCAAAGATGCAAAGGACTCAATTTCAAAAAAAACCTCAAGCTATGAAGAGGCAAAAGGAAACCCTAATGTGTAAAAGGCCAAGAAAGAAGAAATAGATGCATTGCAAGAGATGGACACTTGGGATTTGGTTCCAATATCAACAATAAAAAGTTAATTGGTTGTGTATGGGTATATAAACTCAAAAGGAACTCAGATGGATCTATTTGTAGGTACAGGTAAGATTATTCCAAAGGATGCTCACAAACGCATGGTACAGACTATGAGGAAACATTCTCACCAGTTGCAAAGATTACTACAATTAGAACATTGATAAGTGTAGCTGCTACAAGAAATTGGAGACTCCTCCAACTTGATGTAAAAAATTCATTTTTAAAATGGTTGGATAAGTGAAGAGGTACACATGTCACAACCTTTATTTTTTGAAAACCCTAATCATACATCTTATGTTTGCAGACTTAACAAACCATTGTATGGATTGAAACAAGCTCATAGGGCTTGGAATTATAGGTTGCTCACATATCTTCAAGATCAAGGGGTGAGACCTAGCAATTTGCACCCTTCATTGTTCATAAAAAAGGATCACAATGACGTTATCTATCTATGTGTATACGTAGATGAAATTATTGTGACAATGATGATTTGAATGGCATTCAAAGGATCAAAAGAAACATGCAAGAGGAGTTTAAAATCAATGACTTAGGTGAGTACACATATTTCCCAAGTATGCAAGTGATCTATACAGATGAAGGGATCTATCTAATTGACAAAAGATAGATTTAACACTTACTTGTCAATTTTACAATGGAGAACACAAAGCATGTTGGTTCAAGAGTTGAACCATAAACTAAGTGTTTATGAAGGTGAGCAAATTGATAATCCTAAAGAGTATCAAAGCCGATTTGGTATCTTGATATATGCTACTCACACAAGACCAAACATATCATATAGTGTCGGAGTGCTTAGTCAATCTATGCACTCGCCAAGAAGACCACACATGGATGGAAATAAGAAAGTACTTAAGTACCTCAAAGGTACAATCAATGAAGGTATATTCTATCTTAATCTTTAGATTTGGATATCAAAATCTATTCAAATGCAGATTGGGCAGGAGCTAAGGATGATAGAAGAAGTACCTCTGGTTACTTAGCGTTTGCAGGTTCAAAGCTAGTGTCATGGCTGTCCAAGAAGCAACCAACAATTGATTTATCCTCAATTAAAGTAGATTATAGAGGTTTGACCATAGCAACTCAAGAGGGAACATGGTTGAAAGCATTGTACTTAGATTTGGGACTTGTGAGTTTCAAACCTCACGTATTTGGAGATGATGTAAGTCCCATGCATCTAGGAGCAAACCCTATTTTCCATGCAAGAACGAAACACAGAGGTTCATTAACAATTCATGAGGGAGAAGCTCATGGCAAAAGATATTGACATTTTTTTTGTTCCAACTAAAAAGCAAGTAGTATATATGATGACAAAGGCACTCGATGGAATAAAGCTTTGCAAATTTAAATTAGTGGTAGGTATTCAACCTATTAGATAATGAAAACTAAAGCATACTTTAGCTTGAGGGGGAGCTATTGAAACGTCAAGATTACACTATGCTTGAGGTGGATTATCTCTACATCAAAAATTCATCATTTGAATTGTGTCAAAGTTTCCCATTGAAGAGATTTTTATATGCCATCATTTTTGGTATTTTTGATAAGAATTCTCGTACATCATTTACCAATGTAAAAGCATAGAGTTTTATACTTGTAAAAGGAGAAAAAGAGAGATCGATTTTCAAGAATTTGAGGTGGTTGAGCTTGAAAATCAATCAATCAATGAATGATAAAAAACCAGAGCAGATTATATCTTCACTTTTCCTAGATTTTAGGAAAGTGAATTAATTCTCTTCAACAAACTATCCTGCCTTGATTTGAATTCAAAATCTGCTTGTAGAAGTTGTGGAACACTTCAAGAGTCTGTATAAGGACTTCATACCATTGTATAATACATTGAAGCAATATACATACACTTTGGGTCATCATTTTGTTGGCCCTTCATTTCTCTACACCATCGACTTCAACAATAGTGAACTTCTAGAGGATGTTACTCTCTGTACAGAGTCTAATTAGATGAGTGAGAATTTATTGAAAAGTTATTAGTGTCCAATTTATATGTACAAATTTTCAAAGAATTTGGTTAATTAGATTAGGAGAAAGCTCAATTTTACTGTCTTGGGATCTATCTCTGCGCACCCTTGAAAAATAGGGGGTACCTCTATTGAGTGTTAAGTTCATTCTAGAAGCATATCTTGCTTATTATTTGTACTCTTGTGCATTGTAGATACTCAAACCTATATGCATCATTCCTCCAAAAGGAATTTTTTCAATTGTAATCATGTTGGTTGCTATGAGCATTTGAAGTTGACCGTTTCATCCAAACATAGCAAGTTTTTTGAGCTAGTCAATGCGCAAACCTATCTATTTTTTATCAACTCTTTCTCAACTGCAAAGCACATAATGGATTTAATTGCAGTATTCACATGCTGAAGGTCTATTTGACTCTCCATAAGTTCAGGGACTTGTCCTGTGTTGGTTGGCTAGACAAAACTTTGTCACTTTATAACTCACTTTTCTACCTCCTACAAGCTTCTCCAAGTTTTCTCATTGGTATCAAAGCTAGATCAAGAGGGGTGATGGATTTTCCTAAATGATTGAGAAGCTCGATAGACATAAATGTGCAACTTGATAGATAAGAAAGGAGGCCTATTTGCAAGGTAGAAATCTTTATGGAATTGTAGGAGGTGATGAACCTATGCCTACTTAAAGATCCAAAGGAGGACCTACACAAGAGGAGACAGATAAGCTCACACTTTGGTGTGCAAGGGATGCTCAAGCAAGGTCATATATACTAAAATTTATCTCTAATTTTCTATTACCACATACTAGAGGATGCAAGACATCTAAAGATACTTGGGATGCCCTAGAGACTTTCTTTTTGGCTAGCACAAAGACAAGGAAGAACCATCTTTGGAATGAGTTTAACCAAATGAAGAAGACACCTAAACAAACTATCATAGAGTTTTTTACCAAGGTTAAGGAGGTTCTAGATCAGTTATCATCCATTAGAGAGCTGATTGAAGAAGAGGCCATCATGAGGCACATTATAAACGGAATTAGAAGTGATGAGCAATGGGAATCCTTCACCATGGCTTATGATCGCATCATGGATGTACAATCTTCCAACTTCAACATCTTTCTTGGACAACTCTTCAATCAAGAGGCCAACAAATAGCATAAAGGAAGGTAACTCCTATGATGGTAATTCAACTAGTGTCCTATATGTAGATAAGAAGGAGAAGAAGTTGAAAGGAAAGAAGATGAAGAGGATGAAGAAGAGACTTCCCAAGCCAACTTTGGAGGCAAGAGCAAGTGGAAAGGGAAGAAGAAAGGACCAAATCATGACAAAACAAAAGGACAAAATGTTCCACCTTGTGCCATCTAGGATAAGACCAACCACATCATTTAGAATTGCTAGTTCAATGGGGAGACCTAGAAAGGTTGTGGAAGAGGTGGGTATGGTAGCAATAGAGGCAGAGGTGGACACTATTTCCACAATAACAATAAAGGCCATAACAAAAGGGAATACAATAATTATTCTTAAGATCAATAACATGAAGACGCATTGCTTTTGATGAATCTAAGCCATAAGGAAGGTAAATCAGATGATCATTTATTCTACATAGATTCAGGATGCTGAAATCATGTTCATGCAACATAGCTATCTTATCTAATTTGGAAAGTCCAAAGCATAGAAATGAAGTTCAAATAAGGGATGACACTAAGCATAGTGTGGAGAAGATTGGTAGTGTCAAGTCTTCCAATGGTAGGTCAAACATTCTGAGCAAGGTATTCTATGTTGCAACTAGTACAAAAAACCTAATAAGTGTAGTCCAAAGAGTTGAGAAAGGCTTGCAAGTTAGGTTCACCCAACATGGAGATTTTGTGGAGGATCCATGTTAAGGCTTCAAGAAGATAGCCAAAGGTGAGAAGCATGGTAGGCTCTTTACTTTTGAAGTGGGAGAAACAAAAAACGTAGCTCTATTCAACTTTGGGTCTCAAATCCTAAGTGAGCTTGAAGTGTGGCATAAGAGGCTAGCTCATGTTAATGAAAGAAACTTGAAAGATATGTGCAGGGATCAAAGTGTTCTAGGACTACCAAACATATCAAAGCAACACATGATCAATAGATGTGATGCATGTCAGATTGGTAAGGCACAAAGACAACCGTTCAACCACAAAGGCTACACCCACAATAACCTTTTGGACTTAGTACACACTAATGTGTGGGGACCAAGTCAAGAACCTTCATTGGAATGATTAAGGTATCATATCTCATTTATTGATGACCATAGTAGATAGACTATTCTATACTTTATCAAGAGTAAAAATTAAGTGTTTGATTGCTTCAAAAACTATCTAGATCACTCAAGAAACTATGATCTGATGGAGGGGGATTGCAGAGAGAAGAAATAAGACATTGGTTGGATTAGCCAGAACAATGCTTGAAGAAAAGAGCTTGCCACATTGTGTATGGGAAGAGGCTATTTCAATTGTTATGTACCTTGTCAATAGACTACCATCAAAATCACTCCAAGGTATGGCTCCTTATGAAGCTTGGTATGGAAGAAAACCTAGTCTTGGAGATTGCAAGGTGTTTGGTTGTTTAGTTTATGTTTAGTTTATGTTCAAGTACCTTCACAAATTAGAGGTTGCTATATTAAAGGGAAATAAAGGAAGTATTTGTTGGATATGATTGAACTCAGATGGGTTAAAGTTTCTATAATCCTTCAACCAAGCGATTCATTACAAGTAGGGATGTATTTAAAGACCACAGGTCTTGGTATGATGAAGACAAACAAAAGGTAACTACCACATGATCTTATTCTAATTTCTATCAATTAGGAATGAAGCATTATACATAGGTCCAATATCCAAGATGTGATACAAATGATGAACAAGATGAAAGGGAAAAGGATTGCAAGCTATGGAAGTCAAGATACAAAGCAAAAATGCAAAAGTGTGGAGAATGCTCCAAGCAAGCACCTAGATGGTCAACAAAGGAGAAAAGACAACCAAAAATATGGATACAAAGCATTCAATCTATTTGGCAAAGGAGTCAATTTCAATAGAACTCTCAACCTATGAAAAGGCAAATGGAAACTCTAATTAGAAAAAGTCCATGGAAGAAGAAATAGATGCATTGAAAGAGATAGAAACTTGGGATTTGGTTCCAAATTCAAGGAGTCAAAAGATAATTGGTTGTAGAAGATGGATATATAAAATCAAAATAAACTTAAATGGATCAACTTGTAGGTACATGGTAAGATTAGTTGCCAAAGGATGCTAAAAAACACATGATATAGACTATGAGGAAACATTCTCATAAGTTCCAAAGCTGACTACAATTAGAACATTGATAGTGTAGCTACTACAAGAAATTGGAGACTCCTCCAACTTGATATGAAAAATGAATATTTAAATGGTTGGATAAGAGGTATACATGTCACAACCTCTAGGTCTTGAAAACCCTGATCATATTAAGCATTGTATGGATTGAAAAAAACTCCTAGAGCTTGGAATCGTAGGTTGGTTACATGCCTTCAAGATCAAGGGTTCAGACCTAGCAACTCACATCCTTCTTTGTTCATAAAAATGAATGGTAATGAGGTTACCTATCTATGTGTATATGTAGATGACATTATTGTGACTCGTGATGATTTGAATGGGATTAAAAGAATCAAAAGACACATGCAAGAGGGGTTCAAAATCAGTAAATTAGGTGAGCTCAAATATTTCCTAGGTATGCAAGTTCTTAATACAGATGACGGGATGTATCTAAGCCATAGAAGATACATTCAAGACTTACTTCTCAAGTTCACAATGGAGAACACAAAGCTTGCAGGTACACCTTTGGAATTGAACCATAAACTAAGTGTTTATGAAGGTAAGTAGATTGATGATCCTAAAGAGCATCAAAGGTTAGTTGATAGCTTAATATATGATACTGACACAAGACCAGACATATCATATAGTGTGAGAGTGCTTAGTCAATTCATGCACTTTCCAAGAAAACCAAACATGGATGCACTTGAGAAAGTACGTAAGTACCTAAAAGGTACAATCAATGAAGGTATATTCTATGCTTACTCTTCAAATTTGGATATCAAAATCTATTTAGATGGAGATTGGGAAGGAGCTAAGGATGATAGAAGAAATACCTCTGGTTACTTAGCATTTGCAGGTTCAAAGCTAGTGTCATGGCTATCCAAGAAGCAATCAATAATTCTTTATCCTCAAGTAAAACATAGTCTAGAGTTTTGAGCATAGAAACTCAAGAGACAATATGCTTAAAAGCATTGTACTCAGATTTGAGACTTGTGTGTTCCAAACATCACATATTTGGAGATAATGTAAGTTCCATGCATTTGACAACAAACCCTATTTTCCATGCAAGAATGAAAACAAAGAGGTTCATTATGTTGATATATTTAGGTAGTGATGTGTGTGAACACTCTAGGACCGCCGGGGCACTTTTTTCCCTCTTTAGGAGGTTTTTCTCCCCCGGCTTGTATATACGCCTATTGCCCTAATGGGCTACTTATCTTTGTACATTCTCTAGTAATACATTCAATATTGTGTGTTTGTGCTCCAAGCTTCTTCTTCTTCCTTGTGCTGTTCGCGTGCTTCCGCAGACATCTATCTCCAACAATTGGTATTAGAGCAGGTTGTCGCTTCATCTAGGGCGCCGTCGACACTCCTCCGTTTGCAATCTCAGAATCGCACGAATTTTGGTGAGCATACTCAGCGTGTTTCCGAGATCAAAACTTCTTTGGTCTGTGGTGCCGAAATTGCGATCTGAGCTCGTTTCGGCCTCCGAACGCACTATCGCAGCGCTTGTGTAGGCTATTTTGTCTTTTTGTGCCAAAGGTATATACCAGTTTTTGTTCGCGAGTTTAAGCATCTCGAAGTCTGCTACAGGTCTAGCAGAACTCGTCTGGGCAGTTCTGTTCAACTTTTTGAGATACAGTCAATTTTTTGCATCAAGGTATTTTAGCCACCGGCCATGGCTGAAAGCAGTGATGTATTCCGTTGGCTGTTGAAGATAAGTTGGATGGTACCAACTACCCATTATGGGCTTATATGATGTGACATGTTTTGTTTGCAAAAGGATTGTGGAACATTGTGCAGGGTGTTGAAAGACGTCCTGTTATACCTATAACGATAGGTATTGCAAATACAGGTGCTGGAGCTGATGAAGATGGTGTCAAAGATGATATTCCGCAGATTCTTGTTCGTGCTGCTGTTTCTGTTGCACCTACTGCAGAGAAAATTCGTTGGGATGGCAGAGATGCCCAGACACATGCATTGATAGCTTTGTCTGTCAAACGTGCCACTATTCCAAATATTCACTCTTGCAAAATAGCTAGGGATGCTTGGGATACACTTACCACATTGTACCAAGCTAGGAATGAGGCTCGTGTTGCTTACCTCCAAAAACAGTTGGAGAGTGAGCACATGAATGAAGGTGATTCTATGAACAGTTTCCTAACGAAGATCAAAGATTTGAAGGAACAATTGATTTCTGCTGATGAGGTTATACCAGATAGCTCACTTGTGCAGACCGTTCTGAATGGTCTTCCTGATTCATATCAGAGTTTTGCTTCTACTCTTCGGTTGATGATGAAAGGCAATCCGAATGCCTTATCATTTGAGGAGTTAGTCTCTGTTCTGTTGTAGGAAGATCAGTCCAGGCAGAACAGGTCCATTATGCGTGTTGCAGATCAAGCTTTCCTGGCTAGTCAGAAGGGTAAAGGAAAATGGAGCTCTTCTACTAGTAAGCAGAAATCTGCAAATGCTGCACATTCGAAGAACCAGGATAAAGATGAGAAGAAATCAGAAGAGCAGAAATTGTTTTGCAAGTACTGCAAAGGGAATGATCATATCATAAAGAACTGTCCAAAACTGGCTGCAAAAGAGGCAAAGAAAAAGGAGGCTGGAATGGTTGTTGCAGAAGCCTCTACACCAAAAACAGAGTCTGCTAATCTTGTGCGGGAAGAAGAATGGGCGTTTACTACTGTTTGCATTTTTGACCCATCTTCTCATGAGCAGTGCATGTCTGCAGTGGACTCAGATGTTTGGTACTTTGACAGTGGGGTGACCAAACATATTACCTCGCAGCGCAATTTCTTCTCTTCACTCAAGCCTGCCCCTACAGGGAATACTGTCACATGCACCAACAACTCCTCTTATCCTGTTATGGGAGTTGGTAAGATCATTCTGACTACTGCTGATGGTAGTTCTTTCACCTTGTCAGATGCTTTATTTGTGCTAGGGATCAAGAAGAATCTGTTATCAGTTTCCGCATTAGCCAAGATTGGCTTGGTTGTGAAATTTGTTGATGACAGATGTACAGTTCATGATCTGTCAAATGGCGATGTTATTATTGCTTCTAGCATTTTATGTCATGGGCTATATAAGCTCATAGACTATGAAAGATCTGTGAATGATTCGGCATGTGCAGTTCATGATTCTCAGGCTATGTCAGATGCAAAGCTTTGGCATGCACGCTTTGGTCATCTGAATTTTGCTAGTTTGCTACGTCTGTAGAAATTTGATATGGTGTCTTCTTTGCCCAAGCTTGAGGCACCTGGAAAACATATATGTGAAGGCTGTATTTTGGGCAAAATGCAGCATTCCTCCTTTCCAAAAGATGGTTCAGTTCGGGCTACGCAAAAATTACAGCTTGTACATAGTGATGTCTGTGGTCCTATGCAGACACCCTCTTTTGGGAATTACCTTTACTTCGTGACTTTCATTGATGATTTTTCCAGGCATGCATGGGTATATCCACTCAAAGCAAAGTCCAAAGTGTTCATGTGCTTTAAACAGTTTTTGGTTCTGGCTGAAAATCTGTCAGCATGTAAAATGGGCACCCTCCGTTTTGATCGAGGGGGGGAATATATGTCTTCTGATTTTAATGCATTTCTGGCTGAACGTGGGATAAAACACTAGTGTACAGTGCCGTATACACCTCAACAGAATGAAGTTGCTGAATGAAAGAACAGGTCACTCATGGAGATGGCGAGGTGCATGGTCAAGAGTCAGGCTTTACCACATAGTTTCTGGCTTGAGGCTGTCATGTGTGCAGCATATGTACTGAACAGGTGTCCCGCTAAAGCGCTGCAGTCTATCACTCCATATGAGGCTTGGCATGACCGCAAGCCATCTGTTGCTCATCTGCGTGTTTTTGGTTGTTTGGCATATGCATTAGTGCCTGAACAACATCGCAGAAAATTGGATGATAAGGCAGTAAAATGTATTTTTGTTGGGTACAATTCTGAAAGTAAAGGCTATCGTCTGTATCATCCACAGACTAAACGCATTCTGGTTAGCCGTGATGTTGTTTTTGTGAAAGATGCTTTTCAGCCATTGCTTTCATGTACCAAGGAGACATCTGTTAGCTCCAAAGACATGTATGATACTTTGATGCCTCTTTTTACAGGTGGACAGTCTAGTGCTGGTCCTAATGAGGCAACTTCTCAGCCTTTGCAGGTTTCATATGATGATGCACTTGTTGATGAGAGAGCTGATATTGAGCATGCAAAAACTATGCCAAAATGGTTGGTGCAGACTTTGCGTGACAGCAAAGTAGATGCACCTTTGTCATATCGTACTCGTTCAGGCTCTCATAGTGCCTCCTTTGCATCAGATTGCTATGCTATGGCTGCGTCTAGTTTCTGTGATGAGAATGAGCCTGTTTCTTTTGATGAAGCACAGAATTCAGAAAATTGGATGGCTGCTATGCAATCTGAATATGATGCTATAATGAAGAATGGTACATGGTCTTTATATGACTTGCCTCCTGTCAAGAAGGCCATTGGCACTAAGTGGGTATACAAGCTGAAGCATAAACCTGATGGTACAGTTGACAGGTATAAGGCTAGGCTTGTTGCAAAGGGTTATGCGCAGGAAAGAGGTGTTGATTTTGATGAGACCTTTGCACCTACATGCCGTATGACTATTGTTCGGAGCATTTGTGCACTTGCAGCCCATCATGGTTGGAATGTACATCAGTTGGACATTAAAACAACATTTTTGAATGGTGACTTGCATGAAGAAGTGTATGTTTTTCAGCCCCGTGGCTTTGTGCAGAAAGGGCATGAAAATCGGGTGTGCAGGTTAAAGAAGGCATTATATGGTTTAAAGCAAGCACCACGTGCTTGGTATGAGAAGATACATGCCTATCTAGTTACACATGGTTTTGTGAACAGTCCAACTGAAAGCCCCTTATATGTTAAGCGTGCTAATGATGTGCTTCTGATCATTGTTTTCTATGTTGATGACATGCTGCTCACTGGTCCTATTGAGAAGCATATTACTGATTTCAAGGCTGATTTGCATGCCTCATTTGAGATGTCTGATTTGGGGCATTTGCATCACTATTTGGGCATTCAGTTTATGCAAGTTGATGGGGGAATGGCTTTGTGTCAAACAAAATATATTGACACATTATTGCAGTGTTTTGGCCTTGAAGACTCTAAGCCTATTGCCACTCCTATGGAGACAGGTTTACGATTGAGTCTTCATGATGCTGGAGATGCATTTGATGTTGTTCTCTATCAGCAGGCTGTTGGATGCTTGATTTACTTATGCATTACTCGGCCAGATATTCAGTTTGCTGTCTCACAGATGAGCAGGTTTATGCATTGCCCAGGAGTCACGCATTGGAAGGCGATTAAGCACATCTTTCGCTACTTGAGTGGTACTCGGCTACTTGGGTTGTTTTATCCCAAGGGGGGATCACTACCACCAGATTTGCATGCTTTTTCTGACTCAGATTGGGCTGGTTGCTATGACCTCGTGTGTCCACTAGTGGTTTTTGCTTCATTCTTTGTAGCTCATGTATATCTTGGTTGAGCAAGAAGCAGCCTACTGTGGCCACTTCCAGTTGTGAGGCTGAGTATAGGGCAGCTTTCACAACGACTGTTGAGTGTGTGTGGCTCAAACGCCTTATGGCTGATTTGGGTGTTGGCCAGTCTTCTGCCACCACCATCTTCACTGATAGTCAGAGCGCATTGGCAGTTGCGAGGAACCCTGTGTTCCATGCTCGCACTAAGCACATTGAGGTGCATTATCACTATGTCAGGGAGAGGTTCTCTGCTGGGGAGATCAGCTTGGCATATGTGCCCATGAAGGAAAACATAGCAGACCTTTTCACGAAGGCTCTGCCTAGGGAGAAGTTTGAAGCTTTCCGCAAAGCTTTGGGCTTACTTCCTTTTATGGAGTGATTTCCACATAGCTTGGCACTTCCTTATACATGAGTGCCAGCTACTTGTTCACCGCATCACTCCCAGGGGGGATTTGTTGATATATTTAGGTAGTGATGTGTGTGAACACTCTAGGACCGCCGGGGCACTTTTTTCCCTCTTTAGGAGGTTTTTTTCCCTCGGCTTGTATATACGCCTATTGCCCTAATGGGCTACTTATCTTTGTACATTCTCTAGTAATACATTCAGTATTGTGTGTTTGTGCTCCAAGCTTCTTCTTCTTCCTTGTGTTGTTCGCGTGCTTCCGTAGACATCTATCTCCAACACATTACCACTTCATCAGAGAAGCTCATCGCAAAAGAGATTGACATTTCTCTTGTTCCAACTGAAAATCAAGTAGCAGATATGATGACAAAGGCACTGGATGGAGTAAAGCTTTGTAGATTTAGATCAATGGCAAGTATTCAACCTATAGAGAATGAAGACTCGAGCATACTTTAGCTTGAGGGGTAGATTTTGGAACATCAAGCTTACACTATGATGGAGTTGGATTAGCTTTACATGAAAAATTCATCATTTGGATTGTGTCAAAGTTTCCCATTGAAGAGATTTTTATTTTATGTGTACGAATTTTCAAAGCATGCAGTTTTTTATATTTGGAGAAATCACAAGTTTACTATCTTGGGGTCTATCTCTACACAATGCCCAAAAAATAGTTGGTATCTCTGTTGAGTGTTAAGTTCATTCCAAAAGCATATCTTGCTATTACTTGTACTTTTCTACATTTTAGACACTCAACCCTATCTGTATAGTTCCTTCAAAATGATTTTTTTCAATTGTAGTTCATTGTTTCATCCAAAGATAGAAACGTTTTTGAGCTAATCAATGTGCAAATCTATCTATTTTGTATGAACTCTTTCTCCTTGATGCTCCAAAGTGCATAGTGGGTTTTATTGTACAAATCATATGCCTATAAGGTCTATTTAAATCTCCATAAGTTGAAGGGTTGGTCCTATGCTGGTTGGTTGGATCAGACTTCATCACTTCACAACTCACTTTTCTACCTCATACAAGCTTCTTCAAGTTTTCTCAAAATGGAGAATTACATGGAAAAGTTGGGTGTTTGTATGTTACAATGGGTAGTGGTTAAAATCACTATTTTTGGTCATGATGATGTTGATACTTGTAAACCACTATTAATAATGAAACATTTTAGGGGTGGGTCCCCCTTTGGCCTCGTGACTTTTCTCTTTACGTGCTTCATCGTGAGCTATTGCCAACTTTTAGTGCTTGGGAACACGTCTTTTGCATGATGGACTTGCCCACAAGGAGGAGGTGAGCCATGGGGAAGTTCTTCTAGAAAAACATCTTGATAATTATTCATTAAACACTTAATTTCAAACTTTTCATGATAATAAAGGGAGACAAGACATATGCAACTCGGTTTATATCATATACATAATTTAGAATGATTGGAAATGTCATGTTACTTCCATTTTATGAATATTTACAAGTTTTTTTAGCTCCATGCATGCGATCAGAGTACTTGGCACATCATGCTCCCCTTGAATCAAGTAATGGATATTGTTTCTTGCAATTTTCAAACTATTCAAGAGATCAATTCTCTTTAGTGACCTTCCTAAACCCTAGAGACCGTCCCTACCGAACACCACATCTATTATTTCCATATGCATGATTTGAAAATCAAGATTATCTTTGTATCCTTGAAACTCAATTTTGAGACCACATATCATAGTGTCCCAAAATTTCTTATCTTTTCCTTGCATCATGGACACTACATATTGATGTGGAGACTTCTACTAGGGCAATTAACTTCTTCTTCAGTGAGTAATTAAGGAAGCTATGGGTGGCCGGGTCATCTACCATGACTCTAGCCATGTTCTCTCTTACGCATGCATGGATTTTGATTGAGTAATGCAATCCAGTTTGATTTTGGACCCACAAGGAATCAGTCAAACAACATTGGTGTGTGTAATCTGTGTAGAACTTCCACTTTCTTCCAAACTTTACTATTTTCAATATTTAAAGTTCTAGACCAAGTGGAATCTTGCCTTCTTGTTTCCTTTTTGCTCATGGGCAGCTTTATGTTGCACCTTAGCAATACAATTTTTATTCAAATGTCTTGGATTTAAACACTTATAGCAAATGTTTTCTTTCTTTTCTTTTTTTGAGACATCAAGCTCAAGTCTTGGCTGTGAAAGTTGAGGGGACTTGATATTCTCTCTCTTGAAGTTCTTTTTTTTTTGTTTATTTCTTTTGAAATTTTCATTCTCCCCAATAGCGTGATGTGGTGATGCCCTAGACTTAGAATGATCTTATTTGATGTGTGCTAATTTTATCGCTTATTCCAAACTTTTAGGGGCACTTCTCTTCTTCACCTTTAATCACCTTATCGAGGCCATGAATAAAACCCTTTACTTTTCTCAAAATCATCCAAGCTTTGGAGCTTGATAACTATTTATCTTTAATGGGAAATGTATATGGAGAGGGGACATCCTCATTGAAGGACCTTGTCCCACTATTCCCAATTATGTTTGTCCTCATTCTTTGACATGAAATCTTCTTTCAATAGTTCTTCAAATTGGCTCCAAGTCTCAAGAATCCTTTGAGATTCCTACAAGCTCATCAACCACTTTTTCGCTTTTGGCCCAAGGAACAAGCTTTTTTCTAGGACTTGGTAGGAAATAGTATTTTTGAGTGTACGCAAGTCCACATTTCTCAAGATTCCTTATTTATGTCTTTGTCGTCCTATGAGAACTAAGGTGTCTTTAATTCTTTCACGAAAGAAAGACTCCTAGATCTTAAGGAAGTAGTATGTCGAGGATTTGTGATCAAATCCTTAACTTTATTCCTAATTGAAACATTACTTATGATGGGTAATGGGACATCCAATCCCTTACTAATAAATGGAATCCTTGGAATGGACAAGTGTTCCATCTAGGAAGGAAGAGGTTCATTTGGGCAAAGCATACCTAAGATTTGCTCCATGTTTTCTTTCACTTCATTTATGGAAGTGCATAGGGTTCCCATGTTGGTTTTGATTTCCATAACCATGTACATGTCTGATTGGATATTATTTATTTTTTACATCTTGACCATTTAATTCTTGATATATATATTAATCTCATGTTTCTCTTGTTTTCCCTTGTCTTTAAGACCTGGTATGTATTCCATTACTCTAGCCCCTTCATACAATGTATAATCCACCTTTTACCTAGGTGCTAAGGCTACTTATATTATGATAAAAACCTAAGGTTGAAACAATTCAATTGAAATAAAATACCCAAGGGTTCTTAAATAAATCCCAAGGGCTCTCCAAAGGTTTCCCAAGGGTTTCTATAGGATATCCAATGGTATTGAACCTTAAAAACCATGCAAATAGTCCCATAATTATACGATAGTGCTTCTTAAGCTAACAATATGTGCTAACTCAATGCGCATAGAGAAATACTTTTCTTGTTCTATTGTGCCATGTCTGAGACATGCTCTTTCTCTTGTGTGAATCTCATACTAGAATCATTTCTCTATTCGCTCCTCTACCCATATGGTAAATATCTTAGGCTTTTCCATGTGGTGTCCATGCCATGATGTAACATTTCTTACAATTAAGAACATTATCTTTCTCAAAAAAGTAGATGAAATGTACATTCATATTGGCAGAAGAAAGTGCTCAGACTTCCTAAACCCCATGAAGTTGATGTACATGGTCAACTTTGTGTGTTTTTCCCCATATACGTCCCTTTAAGAAGCCTCATAACGGATCATCTCAAAGGTGGGAAACCATCTCCGTGGTGCTTATTATCTCCCATGTATTTAACTTCCAAACTATCACTCCCATAACTTATAACACTATCAAAAGGACCTAAGTCCATGTGATAATTCCTCCGTGGAGTAATAATTTGAAAGAGAAATGTAAAATGTCAAGCTAACTAAAACTTGACCATACCTCAAGTGAAGATAATAAACCATGTATCCTGTAAAATATGGAATAGAGTCCAATACGAAACTGATTCCAAAACCCTCTAGAGCTAAAATAATAAACTTGCCCACATGCCTCTCAACGTACTTAAAACTTGGAGTGTACTCACAAGAAATAGTTTTACCTAAAACATCCTTGTCTCTTTTGCAAGTATATTATGCTAGTTCACATAAGAAAATTCCTTCATAATAGAATACAAATTCTCCTACACCCCAAAACGTCCTTGGTTTGTTATCCATAAGTTGGATGAGTTATATTGGAAGATCATCTAGTGGCACTAGTGCAAACTCTAGTATTTTTTCTTTCCTTAGTTTACCATAAGAATGCAAAAACATTCCTTAATGAGATTTAGATAATCCATAAATATCAAGCCTCCTAATTGATGCTCAATCATCATCCTCATCACAAAGCACCTATTAATATAGGATCTCAATATTTTCCCCTTCATAATCAATGGAGAATCATGCTCCCATATATAGGAAAACTAAAATGAAAGTAAGTTAAATGAAAACCTAAATATATCCATAGATCTACTCCTGAAATCTAGACTAAGAGATGTTCTTTAACACCTTTTCTCTATCTATCGAAAACCATACTCAATGGATGATGAGTTGAGACACTCTTGAAGGTATGTAAACATTTACTACCTTGGAGATAGTCATACAAGCAAGAAACACATGCTTCGTAAGAAACGATACACGCCTACCTCCTCTCACATGTAAATAACACCTTATTTATTAAGTTGTAGATGATGTACTTCTAATTATTGTTGTATATGTTGATGAGATGCTCATTATTCATTCTAACTAGAAACATATTCCTGAATTTAAGGCTGATTTGTATGCCTCATTTGAGATGTCATATGTGGGGAATTTGCATCATTATTTGTGAATTAAATTTATGCTAGTTGATGGATTCTTGTGTCAAACAAAATAAGCTGACACATTATTGAAGTTTTTTGGCCTTGAATATTGCAAACCCATTGCCACTGCCATGGAGACATGTTTAGGGTTGAGTCTTCATGATATTTGAGATCCATTTGATGTTGTTCTCTATCAATAGGCTATTGGATGCTTGATTTTGCATATGCATAACCATGCCTTATATTCAATTTGTTGTCTCTTAGATGAGCAGGTGCATAGCCTAGGCATCAAGCATTGGTAGGTGGTTAAGCACATTGTTTGCTAGTTGAGTGTTGCCCAAAGATTTATATTTTTATATAGGAGGATCATTATCATTAGATTTACATCATTTTTCTTACTTAGATCGGGTTGCTTGCTATGATACTCATGTGTCCACAAGTGGTTTTGCTTCATGCTTGGTAGCTCATGCATATCTTGGTTGAGCAAGAATAAACATCCTGTGGCCACTTCTAGTTGCGAGGCTGATTATAGGCCAACTTTTAGAACTAATGTCCAGCATGTGTGACTCAAAAGACTTTAGTCTAATTATGTTAGGGAAACCATCTATCCAAACTTGATGGGATCCTAATACTAGCTTTAGCATGCCATGAAGTTGCTTTTTTGAGCAGCTTTTACTTTTCTCAACATCTAAAAGATGTTGTTCTATCCCATCATCTACATCCCTAATGGAATCAATCATACGAATTTCTATACGTTTTTGTACTTTCTTCCTCCCTTTGAAGAGTTTTCATCCTCAAAAATTGTAGAGTATATGGCTTCATTTGTAGAGTCAAATATTATGACTGATTTTTATTCTCCACAATGCATTATCCTTATGCTTGTGTTACCTTTGAAAGTATCTTTCAAAAGATTTACTAGACCAAAATTCTAGGTTTGGTATTCAACCAAACATCTTCCATAGGTATCTCAACGATCACATATGCTAACATATTTATGAACTTCTTCTTGATATTTGGGAATGGTTATAGATTCTCATGTTCACAAAGCTACAAGTCCATGATAACTTTTTTTAGGAGAGATAGATTTAGCCTCAAGGGTCACTAAAGCATAAACGTATGATTTGTGATTAGGTAACCATAATACTAACCTCCTCTTCTCCAAGTCCTTCAAACTCCAAATATTAATGTGTCCATACCAATTCAACTACCTTCTTGCTTCCAAATGTGAAATAAGTTGTGTGGTTGAAGTTGGGCCTCACATCCAAGGTGAACAACCTTCGTTCCTTCCTGCCTTTAGCTATCAATTTGTATGCCGCTTTAAGGTTTTCCACAAAGCAATCGTTCTGATTGAACTTGACCTGCGATCCTCTCTCAACCATTTGTCATAACATCACCTATATGTGCAATAGCATGAGAGGTGTTATCTCCTCTTTCCGCATGTCCTTTGGTTCAAGGGTCTTGCATATTTGAGAAGAACTCATTGTTGCAACTCATGTGGTTGCTACACCCACTATCAATGTACCATGTACTTGATCCTTGTGTCTTGTAGTCACTCATATGCATCATAGCTAACATAGTCTCACTTTCATTTGAAGTAGATGCAGAATTACCTTGACCTTCGTAGATATATCATGATGCTCAGAATACACGTTGTCCTTATTGCACAAAGTAATGGTGTACCAACTCAAGAGATCTTGTTGTATATGTTTGTCGTTTTGTGAATGGGATTATTTGAAACCTTTCAAATACGCATGCTTCTCGTATTCTGTCAGAGATCAATTATCCGAACTTTTGTAAGCCTCTCACCAACCACGTTGGATTGGCTACGTAAAATCGCCATGCGATTTTCTTTTCTTCTTTTTTATTTCTTGGTTTAAAGAAAGTTTGTCCCGGGGCTTAATTTCCTATATTACCTTGAATTATTCGAAAGTACAACTATTGAATTATTGAAAAATACAAGTGAAGCTGGGTTTATCACCCATGGGACCTACTTTATCCAACAAAGTAAGACCTACTCTATCCAACAAAATAAGGGTTACATTCTTAGCATGGCCTAATAGTTCACTAGGGAAGAACTTGAGAAAAGTCAAATGAAATAATGGGACTCACTTGTCCCAGAAAGCAGGGTCAAACGCCTAACATGGCCGGAAAAGTAAGTGGAAAAGAACTTGAGAAAGACCAAATGAAGTAATGGTAGAAACTAACTAGGTACCCAAGGTTGTATAGACACAGTACTTCAATTTCTTAAGTGAACGTGAATTTTGCTAAGGCCCCTTCAAGAGTTAGAGCTCATTTAGTGAGGGGCAAATAGTAGATTACACCACTCATTTATGTCACGATCTAGAAATGTGCCCATACATCATAAATGAGATAAAACATACTAGAAGTTCCAGTAACAATGG
This sequence comes from Ceratopteris richardii, assembly GCA_020310875.1. Classification (NCBI taxonomy): domain Eukaryota; kingdom Viridiplantae; phylum Streptophyta; class Polypodiopsida; order Polypodiales; family Pteridaceae; genus Ceratopteris; species Ceratopteris richardii. The sequence continues at coordinate 92,257,509 of CM035426.1, forward strand.
GTAGAAGCCGGCTCAAGAATTCGCTGGATGGGTCAGGTTATGAGATTGAGAGATCCAAGAGGAACATACTAAGTAAGTATTTTACCATTCCCAAAACAAAGCAGAATAGGGTTTGTCATTGTGTTTTTGATGCCATAAGTGTAGAAAGGTATACATGTATGGGATCTGAAAATGAGTGATTAAAAAACAAATCCTGAACTTTCCAGTTTTATAAGAGTAGTTTGTAAAATACACGCTTGCATTCTGTATAGAGACCTACTAGTCCCGAACTTTGAGTAAGTAGCAAACTTGTACCAAGAGAAACTCAAAAACATATATTGATCTCAATATAACACAATGCACATGAGTTTCATTCCTTATTTGAAAACTCCGTCATTTGATATAATCGGAGCTCATATTCATGCATTAGAAAAAAAAAATCGTTCAAAAAATGATAAGAGAAAACTTATATTTAACACACCAAAAAAAAAAATGCAAGACAAATTGAATACATGTAAGCTCAAAAGCTCTTCATTTGAGAATTCAATGCAAGAAAGGAACACAGGGAGAAGGAATGGTTATGAGTGATGGATGTGTATGACGTTCAAGCATATGTCATCGAATTAATTTTTATATTGTATGGTGGAACAAAATTATCTGGCTCGGAAGGTACATCAATATGGGAATGACTAGTTAAACTTCCATAATCTTAAAAGCGCATATGGTGGATGGAGCTTACGCAAACACATGAAGGGTAATTATTAGGGACAAATATGACATTTAGCAAGTATGGGTAAGTACTTGTAAGAGGCATTTGGGTGTTGGAGAGTTTTCTTATCATTCAAATGAGTGCACAAAGCCTTTGGCAATCATGTGTATAAGTATTTATTGGTGTCTATGTATGTATGTATGCATATATGTATGTTCGCACCCCAAAATCGAGGGATGGAACACATGGTGGGGCGTGATCATCCACCATGTGGAGCACCCCGGAACCATGAAGAGAAAGACAACACTAAAATTATTACGTCAAATTTAGAATGAAAAAAAAAGAATCATTTAATAGAATGAAGTGTGTACTTCAAAGAGTATAAGAATTGTTCTTTTGCAAATGCATATAAGAAATTGAATCATTACCAATTTCAAAATCTACAAAAATTCATGAAATTCGGTCCATGGAAGCTCTAAATTAAAAAGAAGAGATACCTTGATTAAAAAAACTTGGCACTGGTGAAGTGTTAAGAATTACAAAAAAGAAATCCTAAATTGAATTGTTTCCTTCGTAAAGCGGTAAGTGTTTCATTGATCCATGTATATGAACTATTCATAAGATTCATACTTCCAACCACGTGATCAAAGGGGTAAGGGACAAAAAACAAAAAAAATTGCATGTATGTGATCTACATCAGCCTTTTTGCTAGTATGCAAATCACATGAAGACCAGGTACCATTTTTCATAAAAGAATCATATTCTCATTGGATAGAAGCCATCCAATTTTCTGAATTTTGAGCTTCATCAGAAGATATGGGATCACTCTCGTCACAAATATTAATATTAGAGATAACCATTGCATAAAAATCTGATGCAAAAGAAGCACTATGAAATCTTTAATGAGACTAGTATGACAAAGTTGCATCTAGCTTGCTATGTCTCAAAGTTTGCACAAGCCATTTAGGCATACGTTTTGCCTCTTCAATGTTAACGCTCTCACCAATAATTAGATCATGTTATTTTTTTATAAAAAATAGAATGATCTACATGATCATTTGAAAGACATAAAGATAAGAAATTACATTACTAGAAGAAAAATTTCATTGTCAACTTATAAAAAGAGGCAACAGAGTTTCATGTACATCCTTTGTGTTCATTGACTTCGCCTTCGTACATGTAAACAAGGGCTGAATTGCATCTTCCAAGAAAACAACATCATGAATTACCAAAATGTGTTTAGTGTGTGGATGATACAAAATCCACCCGGCAAAAACGCATTTCACAGTCTTATCATCCACTTTTTTATGGTGTTGATGCCCCCAAGAAAAGTAAGTTTCCGGTTCATACCCCAAACATAACTTTTTTTATTATTATTTTATATAGAATAGTGGAACATACAACATTAGGAATTTTAGAGAAGCAAATGGTTTGCATTCCCTTCTTGTATAACCTTTCTCTTTTGAACTAAAGATGTGAGGCTTTTCCTTGTTCAAGATGATCTATGTCGTGTCACAAAAGCTCTATGTTTGGCTGAAATTGTAATCCCATTCTTCATAATACTCATATTGGTACGATGTTTATACTCTCTATAGACTTACTATGTACTTTCTTTTAAGAAGTTAAGGATTCTCTTTCGTACTTTATGTGTTTGATGTGGAATAGTGGAGTACGATTTCTATTATATTAGGGTAAAGGGAGTAGAAATATATGATATTCTTATGAGTAACATGATCCTTGAGCCTAGTTTTCTTAAGGAAGTTCTCAATAAAAGAAATTTGACAACCACAACGGATTGGGTGTTGCTCTGTGGACTAAACAATAAGAAGAATCTTTTGGGTCATTTAGATGATGAAAATGGACCATGGAAACTCATTCAGGAACATGGGTTTCAAAATTTAAAGAGGAACAAGAGAAGTTTACCACAACAGGTTTGTGTGAGGAGATGGATAGGACATGTTCTAGAGATGAGCTAGTATTGCACAAAACCTGCTCTACACCTGCCAAGTTAACTCCATGGATGCTTAATAGACTCCTTCAGCTTAAGAATAATTCATTTGGAACCACTAAGTGATTTGGAGCATCGTTCCTAAATGTTTACATTAAGATAGATAACTTGCACATGCAAGGATGTGAAGAAACTTTTTATTATGGGAATAGAAGTGCTCAGTAATTTGTGTAGAGCTCACAACCTAGTATGAATTGAATAGAGAGCTTTTGCACACATCTAATTTGTACCTAACTAAAGAAAGTTATTTTATCAATTGAGCCACACCATACATAGAGAAATGATTCTAACAAGTCGAGGGGTCATCCCAACATTTTAGGATGTAGAAGGTGTGCAAACTCAGTAACCTTCTATGATTCATATCTCGAGATCCTCTAAAACAAACTTGATGAAAATTGATCCATGTAGTAGAAACTTTAATATAACTAAGAAAAGTTAAACTATTGCAAATAATTGAGCATACAGAGAGAAACAATTCTACAAAATCATTGTAATGATGAAGATGTAGCAGAGAACATTAGACATAGATGTACTTGAAGAAATGTATCAGAATATACAGTAATGAACATATGATACAAGGGATGTATAGTGGACTACACATAGGCAGTGTGAGCTCAAGGTATGCTCACTGAAGTAACTCAACGCCTCTCAAAATGGCTCACTTATCCCACGACTAAAATTATGTGTATTTATACAAATGTTCCAAGTTTGAATTTGAATTTTCCGTCACCTAAAAGTGTTCCTAATTGAATTGATTCTTCCTATCACACGAGTAATGGGTCCAGCTCCCTTACTTCATGAGATTCCTCATTCTCTTTGCTTTTACATTTATCCAAATTAACTATGCCCAAAATGACTAGCATAGGTTCACATGAAGTTCTTTCTTGTTAAGAGATAAAATGTTGTGTAGTCCTGAAGAGTAGCCAAGTAATTAGGCTTGACAATTTCACCAACAACTCCCACTCAAGCCAAAGATGCTTGAGTCTTCAATCCTTCATGATTTTCTATAGTCCAATCACTGATTTGAACCTATTCAATTTGCTTCCATCCAATGCTTTTGTCGTCATATCTGCACATTGTTGATGTGTGGATGCATATGAGAGTTGTATCTCCTTAATCATGTTTTTTTTACTGACATAATGATAACGAACTTCTATATGCTTGGTAGTGGCATGAACGATAGGGTTAGCAGCAAGATGTAATAAACTAATGTTGTCTCCAAATATGTTTGGAATAGAAGTATTCAACCCTAAGTCTGAATATAGGGTCCTAATCCACATAACTTCTTGAGTAGAATTTGCAAGTCCTTTGTATTTAGCTTTTGTTGATGATAGTGCAATTGTAGGTTGCTTCTCTAGAGACCAAGAGATCAATTTGGTACTTGCAAAAGTAAGGTAACCTGAGGTGCTTCTCTTATCATCTTTTGAACCTGCCCAATCTGCATAAAAAAAGAGATCAATTTGGTACCTGCAAAAGTAAGGTAACCTGAGGTGCTTCTCTTATCATCTTTTGAATCTTCCCAATCTGCTTTTCTTATCATCTTTTGAATCTGCCCAATCTAACATACATCTATATCATATATATGGATAGTACAACGCTTCATTGATTGTACCCTTCAAATATTTGAGAATTATTTTGGCTGCTTCCATGTGAGGCTTCCTTCCTTGGGGTGTGCATGAATTGAATTAGCACACTAACTCCATAGCAAATATCTACTCTGGTTAGAGTAGCACAATTCAAGCTTCCAACTAGGCTTTAATAGCTAGTAACATCTTCAATCAACTCACCTTCATGAGCACTTAGTTTCAAATTTACCTCCATGGGAGTACCTCCAACCTTTGTATTTTCCATCTTGAACTTGTTAAGCATATCTCCAATGTTGTTTCTCTGAGTTAGGAACATACCTTTCTCTATATATATGTATGTGTATGTGTGTATGTATATTTATGTTCATCCATATGTATGCATGTGTATGTGTGTATGCATGTGTGTATGTATGTGTGTATATGCATGTATGTTATGTGTATGTGTGTATATGCATGTATGTATATGTGTGTATGTGTGTATATGCATGTATGTTATGTGTATGTATGTATATGCATGTATGTATATGTGTGTATGTGTATGTAAGTGTGTATATAAGTCTATGTATGTGTGTATATGTGTATGTGGGTGTGTATGCATGTGTATGCATGTATGTATGTATGTATGCAAATGCATGTGCATTGTGTATGCATATGTATGTATGTGTGTGTATGTGTATGTGTGTGTGTCTATGTGTGTGTGTGTGTATGTGTATGTGTGTGTCTCTATGTGTGTGTATGTATATGTGGATGTATGTATCTATGTGTGTGTATGTATACATGTGTGTATGTGTGTGTATGAATATGTATGTATAGTGTGTGTATGTATACATATGTATGTGTGTGTATATGTGTATGTATGTGTATGTATACATGTGTATGTGTGTGTATGGATATGTATGTATAGTGTGTGTATGTGCATTTTTATATGTGTATATGTGTGTACGTTTGTGTATATGCATGTGAATGTGTGTGTATGTGTGTGTATCTATGTGTGTGTATGTGTATGTGCTTGTCTCTATGTGTGTGTGTATGTATATGTGTGTGTGTATGTATACATGTGTGTATGTGTGTGTATGCATATGTATGTATAGTGTGTGTATGTGTGTTGTGTGTATGTATGCATGTGAGTGTATGTATGCATGCATGTGAGTGTATGTGTGTGCGTCTATGTGTGTGTATGTATGTGGAGGAACTGTATGTGTATGCATATATGTGTATGTGTATATGTATATGTGTGTCTATGTGTGTGGATGTATGTGTAAGTATCTATATGTGTATGTGTGTGTCTATGTGTGTGTATGTATGTGTAAGTATCAATATGTGTATGTGTATGTGTATGTGTATGTGTAAGTGTATGTGTAAGCGTATGTGTATGTGTGTGTCTATGTGTGTGTATGTATGCGTAATGTATTTGTATGTGTATGTGTGTGTATGCATATGTGTGTGTATGTGCTTGTGTATGTATGTATACATATGCATGTGTGTATGTATGTATACTTATGCATGTGTGTGTAGGAATGCATGTGAGTATGTATGCACATGTGTGTGTATGTATATACATGTGTGTGTATGTGCAAATATGTGTATGTGTGTTTATGCATGTGTTCATATAGTGTGTTTGTGTGTGTATATGTGCATATGTATGCATATGTGTGTATGTATGTGCATATGTGTGGATGCATGTGTCTATGTATGTATGCATATGCATGTGTATGTATGTATGCATGTGGGTGTATGTGTGTGTGTGTGTGTCTATGTGTGTATGTATATGTGAAAGTATCTAGATGTGTATGTGTATGTGTGTGTTAGCATATGTGTGTGTATGTGCTTCTCTGTACATATGTATACAAATGCATGTGTGTATGTATGTATACATATGCATGTGTGTATGTATGTATACATATGCATGTGTGTGTACGAATGCATGTGAGTATGTATGCACATGTGTGTGTACCTTCGCTCTCTTGATCCTTTGCTCTCTCGGTTCTTTGTGCTTCTTTGCTCTCTTTCACTCGATCTCAGTGCAAAGGTGCCAGGAGAATTTTTTTTTTTTTCAATTCATAGTGTGTCACTTATGCGATGCTAAAACATCGAAGCCAACTTGCCACCTTCACTACATGCATCGCTAGGCTTCAACACTATTAGTGACGGTCATTATGAGTATCATATAAGCAATGCTTGACATCACTTATGTGACGCTCTAGTTTTTTTTTAAATTCTTTTTTTGGAGCATGATTTATGCGATGCTTTCTAACACCAGTGTTACATAAGTGATGGTCCCCACTTTCTTTTCGATTGATGGCATCGCTATGCTCCCATTATTCTTGTAGTGTAAAGATATCAAAATGTGCTCTGATGGTCATGAGTGTGTTCATAGAGATCACTGCCAAAATATATGAATAAGTATGAGTAACTAGGTCACTAAAGCCGTTTGGAGACAATACTTCGAGTACTTGAGTGAACTTGAATTTTGGTAAGCACCGCTGCAAGATCTAGAGCTCGTTTGGTGACGATCAAATAGTAAATTGCCCATATATGATAGAAGATCTAAAACATATTAGAAATTTCAGTGAGCTGCTAGTAAAGCGTAGAAGTCGGGCCAACAACTAATTGGATGCGTCAAGTTAAAAGTTAAAGGGATCCAAGATGAACATATTGGGTAAGTCCTTTTAAAATTCCTAAAACAAAGCAGAATAGGGTATGCCATTCTTGTGTTTTATAATCCACAAGTGTAGAAATGTATGTACGTATAGGATTTGAAATTGAGTAATTACAATAAACAATCCTGAACGTGCGATTTTTATAAGTTTAATTTATAAAATAGACGTTTATATTGTATATAGACACCTATTAATAAAATTTGAGGAACCAGCAAACTTTGTATGAGGAGAAACTCAAACACATTAATTTTTAATATAGTGCACATACGTATAATTTCTCTTTTTTGTAAATTATGTCATGTAGGAATAAAGTGCTTCGAGCTCATATTCATGTATTCGAAAAGAAAATCTTTCAGAAATCGATAACACAAGACTTATATATAATACACCAAATATCGAAACTTGCAAGAAAAATTAAATACATGTAACTCAAAAGATCCCTGCAATTGAGAATTCAACGCAAGAAACAAACATAGGGAGAAGGAATAGTTATGAGTAATGGGTATGTATGACGTTCAACCATATTTAATCGAATTTAATTGTTTTTATTGTGTGATGGAACAAATTTATCTAGCTACGAAGGTACATCAATATGGGCATGACTAGTTAAAAATTTGCAAATTCTTAGAAGTGTATGCATAGTGGGTGTGCCTTAATCCAAACGTATGAAGGGTAATTAGTAGGTACAAATATTAAAATAAAAAATTATGGGTAAACACTTCTAATAGGCCATTATGTGTTGGAGATCAGTCTTGTTATAAATAGATCAGTCTTGTTATAAAACAAATGAGTGCATCAAAATTTTGGGGAACATGCTTTTAACTACTAATTTGTATGTATGAATGTATGTTTGTATACATGCATATGTTTATATGTATGTATGTTTGTATATACACATGAATCCATATATGTATGTATGAATGAATGAATGAATGTATCTATGTATGTATATGTGCGTGTATGTATGTATGAAAGTATGCATTCATGCATGCATGTACTTATGTACGTACGTATGCATTTATGCATGTATGTGTGCGCGCATGCATTCACATACGTATTTACGGATGTCTCATGCATCTGAAAAGCCACACAAAGAATATGGATACAATGAAATTCTTTACCTTACGATCTGTTTGGAACGCATACGAATTCGGTATTCATGGTAAGAGACAAACTCTCCACCAAAGTAATTTTCTTTCTCCTACTTCACATTCAACGAAGGGACGATAGCCCATTGCACATCTATCCTGTACCTTCTTCTTTAGGCTGAATCTTCACCGAATTCTATAGGATCCTTCGGTCCTTGTCCAAGTATTTGAGTAACAAGACATCTTCCGAGAACAAAGAAAATTTATACATGTGAGTGCGTCAGTGTAATTACGTATTGTTGCGATATTCACGTGAGTTATGGTGGCAAGCCATTTTGAGGATTTGAATAGCAGACTTTTGTACTACATATGAGTACTTGTATTGTTGAAGAAAAGAAATGCACCGGAAGGATTATTGGTAATATTCGTGACGAGAATATGCCAGGTGAGCGTGCCTTTTCCGGCTCTCTTAGCTTATTGAGTATAGTCTTTCAATAGTAGAATGCTGAAATGTCTTCCAATGCTTTAAAACAGTTGACTGATTAATGCATGTGTTGAAGATCCTGTAAACCGTATAGTGAGCAATTAGGAAGTGAAGGAATTCGGGATCATACTTTGTATTTTGATATTTGAACAAACGTATAGATAGTTAGATCAACATCAATCCCTATGAAGACGACGTTATGCAGTGTTGTGGTTAACGTCAATGCCAATGTGAAGGTAGGCTCTGCTTAAGAATGGATTCCCTCCACCTAAAGGCATAATTTGGTGAGTCTCGCTCTCCGTTTCAACGTCTATTGAACCTTCCTCGATCACTGATATGATACGAGCTTGTGAGGGGCGCTTAAGGCAAATATGATCTTTTTCCCGCAGAAGACGTGAACGAATAGTCTTTTTCCTGATTTCTAACTCTTTTACCTGTACGATCGCGCAGTTCGGAAAATGTTTTTTGTTTGCTGTAGTAGATAATATGATTGTCATAGGAGAGACAGAAAGAATAGGTGGAGCGAAGCGAATCATTTTCGGTATACTTTCTAATGTGTTCGTCAAGCCATGAAAAGATCATTTCTTTGTGGGGTTTGATGCAAAAAAAGCTTACGAATCTGGATTAAAGTGGTTCTTGTGGCACATAAGGCTTGATAATTACCTCTTCCCTTTCTCTTGTTGAGAACCCGGGTCCGAGATTGACGAGGACTGTCTCCTATGTATTAGTGAGGGATCCTCCATTGAACTGTTCGCTATGCATGATGGATGCTTCCTCTGAACTGTTTCCTGTGCATGAGAGATCTGCACCTAAGGGATTCTTACTCTGGAAGGAACAGCATGGTTGCAATCAGCAACTTTCATCCCGCTCCAGCCTCAAAGGCTTGTATCATGCGGGATCCATAATACAGCAGCATCATCGTCCGCCATCTATTCTTTGATGCTTGCTGATCAGCTTGATGGTGGCGATTCATTTCTCTTGATTGCAAAACTGCACCTAGTTCCTATAAGCAGCTTTTTTGCTCTCTTTTCCGGGTCATCAGCCATGGGGAATCTATTGAAACAAAAAAGATAATCCTTCTCTCTCTCTCTCTCTCTCTCTCATCGCAGTCTTTTCGACCTATCTTCCTGTTTAATGTCTCTCCCATTTGAGTCTCGAACACATATAAAATACGAGATATAAAGTTGCACTAAAAAGTTGAAAATGCCGTGAATTTGTAGCGGAAATGTGTTGACATCCTACGCGTTTCTTTTGGAACTGGACCACGCAACGAGCTTTGCTATTGGTTGCTGGATAATAGACCGATTGAAATGACAGACATGTCTATCGGGGTAAGCGATTACTCTAAATCACAGTTACATGCACAAAGAGCACGAGCACATTTGATTTCCAAACTGATTATGAAGTGCAAGGGGTGATATCTGCAGGGCTAGAATTTGTACGGAAGGCTTTTTTTATATGACCTGACCACACAAATAAACACATAGCGGTGCTCATTGAACAGCAGTGCATAACTGGTTCAATAGCTCATCATCACATAGCGGTGGTCCGGAAGTGATGCTTTTCGAATCTCAGTGAGCTGCGAGGCAGTGCAATGATGATGGTTTATGAACAGAAAGATAAACACATGCCTATGCAGTTAGCAGGATTAAGGTTGACAGCAACGAAACGGTACAGGCATACTTCTACTAATCTACAGGAAGTCCATGTTAACGAACGATTTTAAATATCCTTCCCGTTGCCTGCAACACTTGCAGATCTTTCAGCGAGGCCAAGCACTGGAAATAAGTAGGAATCTTTACAGAGAAAACACGACAGCTGAGTTAGCCATTTGGTATGTAAGGGATATGGTTTCAGTGTCATTCATCAAAATGGTTGTGTTCACTTTGTGTTCATGGTTGTGTTCACTTTGTGTTCCTCTATATTCATGGTTGTGTTCACTTTGTGTTCCTCTATATTCATGGTTGTGTTCACTTTGTGAACAGATCAGGCTGAATCTAGGTGATTCTCAAAGCTGCAGCGCTCGGAGACCTTCGACTCAAGCGAATACAAAAAGTAAAATAGCTTTCCAACTTAAAAACCACAGATGGTTTGCACTTTGGAATGTTATAGATATGATTGGCTACGCTCAACAAGATGCGCCCCCTTATTCATGATTGTGTTTACCATGTCAACAGATCAAGTTCAATCTAGGTGATCCGCAAGGCAGGAATCAATTTCATTATTCACGACCGGCAGTCCTAGCTATTGCATGTCTGTGCCAGGCGTTGTCCATTTCTGTCCGAAACATGATCAGGAAAGGATTGTGGTCTCCAGACGAGGACGAAAAGTTGAAACGATGCATCGCCAAGTATGTAAATGGAAGCTGGAATGACATAGCTAAGAAAGCAGGTTAATCTAGCCACCCCTAACGTGATTCTGTTTTAATTAATCTCTCTCTCTCTCTCTCTCTCTGCAGTGAATGATTGAGATTTGGATTTGCATAGTCCGAGACTATACTAGTTCAAGTAAAGATCGGATTTATTGCTTAGGCAAGGCCTGCTTACGTCAGTAGATAAACCCTGCTCTAATTAGACGTCTGCTTGATGGATCTTAACACTCACCTGCAGCCTCCAATGGCTCTCAATCCTCAATCATGTGCTAATAACTCACACGTGCGGCCACTACAGTAGACAATCTATAGAAATTTAGTTGTTCAACTTGTATGAAATCAAGATTCGGAAATTAGAAGAACGAACATACGCGTTGATATGCCACTAGCATTGTTTCCTCAGTTGGAAACAAATATATGGATTGTAATGCGCTTTCTTATTCATGTTCTACTGTAACAATCAGATTTGCAACGCTGTGGAAGGAGCTGCAGGCAACGATGGCTGAATCACCTGAGGCCAGGCTTACGTAAGGAAAAATTTTCAAAGGAGGAGGTGGCGCAAGTCATTGAGCTCCATTCAAAGCTAGGAAACAGGTAACACGAACGAGAATTTATCCTTCCATGCTTCCTACCATCATTTGATGCTCCAAGAATGTATTTTCTTTTGATTCCTTAAGAGTATAGAGAGCATGTCTGCAAGTAAACGTTAAGAAGTACATTCACTTAAGCATTCCAGGAAAATTTAGAGGCAAAGATTCTCTACGGAATATCCCTTAGAATCTCCGGATATGGTCGATGAATATCGTAAGTTAGGACGTACAAATTCATGCCTTTACATAATTAGCTTCTGAATTTTCAAACATATTTCAGTAACAACCATAGTCACCTTCACCAGGTATTGTCCGAAAGATTTCACAAACTCAGTGGCGACCGGTGCATAAGATAGAAAGTGATGGAATTTAAACTGCATTTATGTGCATGCAATAAACCCTTGTCCTAAATAGGCATCAAACAGGTAAAGTACATAGTGATTGGATGCACCTACCTAACACCAACTTCATGGTTGAGCATGTTTTTCCTCTAGAGAGTACACACGCGGAAGCAAAATGAAAAGTAAAGTACTCTCACAAAACAAAGAATGTGTGAGATACAAAATGAGTAGACCATGAAATGGGTAAACTCATGTGGATTAGAAATGAGCTTGCCAAGAGCATGGAGAAGGCTCCTCAAGCTTCTAACCAAGTACAAATGAGGGGAGAGGCCCTCCTTATATAGATTTGGGAGGGGCTCTCAAAAGTACATCATATATGGGATAAGTCTCCTGAAAGGAGAATGAATACAACTGGTAGAAGCACATAGCAAGGTACCCAAATACAAAGGAAATACAATATAAAATGGAAATAGACTAGAAATGGAGTGCCTCTTGGATACAAAATGGAGATGCACTCATGCGGATACAAATGTAGATGAAGTAGGAGCAATCATGTCGTCAACACCCCCTCTGCAGCTCCATTTTGGAGCAGCTGAATGCTCCAGAGGTTTACCAAGCGCTAAAGCAGAACCGGAGGTAGAACCTTCATGAACATGTCTTCCAAGTTCTCCTGAGAGGTACACTGCTCCAGAGTAATCTCTTGAGGTATGAGCTTCTCGCAGATGAAGTGGTACTAGATCTCGATGTGCTTCGTCTGAGTGTGGAACACTGGATTCTTAGCGATGGCCAAGGTGGCCTCACATGTTGCAAAGCTCGATGCTCGATATTCGGCCTCTGTGGATGATAGAACAATTGTAGGCTGTTTCTTACTTGCCCAAGAGATAGGTCCTGAGCTAAGCAAGAATATATATACCCAAAACTAGACCGTCGAGAATCAAGATCACCAGCCCAATCAGAATCTGAATATCCGACGAGTTCAATGCCCCCTCTATACCAAAGACCATGATGTTGGGTGAGGGCAAGGTATCGAAGTAGTCTCTAAGCAGCATCCCAATGAGTTTGATGAGGTTGATGTGCAAATTGACTGAGTATACCAACTGCATAAGCAATATCTGGTCTAGTGTTGGCAAGATAGAGTAATGAGCCAACAAGTTATCGATAGGTATGCACATCCACAAGTGATGATGAGTCCTCCAGTGTAAGCTTGATGTTTGGATCAAGTGGTGTAGAAACTGAGCGACACTGGTCCATGTTATATATGAAAAGTAGATCAGAGCAGTACTTCTTCTGTGATAGGAATATACCTTCTTTTGTTTGCCAAACTTCCATACCCAAGAAGTAGTGTAGTAATCCAAGATATGTCATAGAGTACTCAAGATGAAGCTGTGTGATGATAAACTAGATGCATTCTTCGTCTGAGCTTGTCAAGATCAAGTCATCTACATAGAGAATGATGATGGCTACTAAAGACTCCTTTTGATAGATATAAAGATTAGCATCAGCATTGCTTCTGCGAAATTCCTTGTCTTCAAAGAACTTGTGAATCATTTCATACCAGGTCATGGGAGCTTGCTTAAGTCCGTAAAGTGCCTTGTGAAGCTTTTAGACTTGATCTTCTTTGCCTTTGATCTTGAAGCCTTCATTTTGTTCAACATATACTTCTTCTTGAAGATCTCCATTGAGGAATGCACTTTTGACATCCAGCTGGTAAATGGGCCACTTAAAGTGAGCACTTAGTGCTAAGATGATTCTTATGGTTGTGAATCTTGCAGTAGGAGCAAAGGTTTCTTCATAGTCAATGCCATGTTGTTGCTTGTATCCCTTAGCTACCAACCTTGCTTTGTACTTGTCTAATGTGCCATCTGACTTGTACTTAACTTTATAAAGCCACTTAACTCCTATGACTTGATGATTTGTGGGCTTAGGTACAAGAGTCCAAGTTTTGTTCTTCTCAATTGCATCCATTTCTACTTGCATAGCTTCTTCCCACTCAAGTTGTCCTTGAGCTTCTTTGTAATTAGATGGTTCCGGGATTTGTTGAATCTCATACATTAAGGCATAATTGACATAATGACTTTGTTCTCAATGTCTCTTGTCAATAAGTCTTTGAGATCTTCTCGGATGACTTGAAGTACTTGCTTCTGAGTTGGAGTTGGAAAGATTGAGTCCCCCTCTGAAGTGTAGATAGGTGGACTAAGACTTGTACTTGAATCTTTTCTTGAGTATTAGGAAGCTTCATTGAAGATCACATCCTTCAAAATGGTGATGGAGTGGTTTTCCATATCATATAGACGGTATGCCTTTGATTGGTCATTGTACCCTATGAATATGTGTTTCTTGGACTTTGATTGTAACTTGTTTCTATCTTCTTTTGTTACATGGACAAAAGCTTCACTACCAAAGACTCGAAAGTAATTCACATTTGGTTTTCTTTCATAGTATGCTTCGAATGGTGTTTTGTTGTGTAATGCACTTGTAAATCCTCGATTAAGAATGTGAACAACAGTGTGCACAGCTTCTGCCCAGAACTTGTAGGGTAGATCCTTGTGATGAAGCATAGTTCTTACCATTTCCATCACACTGCGTATATTTCTTCAGCTACTCCATTATGGGATGGAGTATGGGGCTGAGTGACTTGTCTTTTGATCCCTTTCTGTTTGAGAAAGTTATCAAAGTCATGATTGATAAACTCACCACCTCCATTTCATGTGATGGTTTTAACTATAGTCGAAGCTTCATTCTCAACTTCCTTGATCCAAGTTTGAAACTTAGAAAATGTGTCTGTCTTTGACTTCAAAAAGTACACCCAAATATAGTGAGAGTGGTCATCTACTAGAAGATAAAAGTAGAGGGATCCACTCAGGGATGGGGTGTTCATGGGTCCACATAAGTCCAGGTGGACAAGGGTGAGATGATCTTGCAGTATTATTTTTGTGCAAAGATAAGAATCGGAGAAAAAATACAATGTACATCCATTGATCAACTAGACAGAGAGTAGGCTTTCTTTGTTTGGACAGGTGTGTGCAGAGGATGCCAAATATGGTAAGTGAGCTATCTACGGTGCACTGTCCTGAGATGAATCAAACGTTCAATTTGAAAAACTCTTCCAAAAATATGCAATGCTATTGGTTGCTCTGCGCAGATACTTGGTGTTGAGATTCTTCCAGAAATCACGCAGAGACTCTCTTTCTATGTTAATGTCATCATTGCCGCGTGATAAATTATTAAGAACGGGTTGCATTTGGAGTACAAATACTAAGTATGCCACGCTATCAAGCCCATCATCTAGCTTTAAATCTACTCGGTTTAGGTGCGCACTCTGCTGGATAAACAAGATGGCTCTAACTAGTTATGGCAGAGTTACTTTGTCTATTTCTTTGAGAATAGGTGAGATCTACTAAGAATAGACCCGAGAATATCTATTCTGCACAATAGAAAAGCTGGTAGAGATCAGGACGTGTCAGAGTCAATTTTGCATCGACAGAGTGTTAGCGTCAGAATTGGTGCACATGTGATCATCATGGACTTCTCCCCTTCCATCAATTGCCTCGAATGAAGCTCCAGCACGACAACACAAAAGATACACCCTTTTCTTTGTATGCATCTAGCTATGGCATCTGTAGGCTTCTCCTCCAGAGTGGCCTCTATCTCCAACACAAGCTTTGCTCTCTCTCCGTATCCAAGTGTCGGAGGTTGTTATTGTTCTCTGAATTCTCTCTTCTTTCTTCTAGGCTCTCTCTCTCTCTGAGATTGCTGTAGGTAGGAACAAATGTGCATTAGATGTGTGTGGCTTTCTCTGAACTCGCAGCAATGTGTGCCTCCTCCCTCTCTGTCTTCTTCTCCTTGTCACAGGCCTGCACACAAATGATGTTTAGTTCAACACTTGCTTTTATAGATATTTATGGTGAAGATGACCCTCTCTCTCTGAGGTGCACAGAGATGGCACTACATGAACTCTATGTGGTTCGGATGGTGTAGTTAGTCATCGAGAAGTGACCTATATCTATGATGGCAAGATCGGGTATTTATGCTGCTGGGGAGAGGTAGAAGGAAGACTCTCTGAGTTATTTCTATAAATTAGAGATTTAATCTGCCTGTAGAAGTGTGTGCATGAACACTCTGTATTTTGAGTATGGAAGTGATAGCCCTCAAAACGGTGAGCTTGGGATTGCGTTATGGTTCAAGAAAGAAGAGGGCGGGCATCCTCAGGTAGCATTGTTGAGAAGCGATGGCCTGCATGCATATGACTGTGGCCGGGAGTTCTACAATTGCATTTACAACATCCGCTTCACGCAGAGGTAGCAGAAGCAGTTTCACACTAGTTCATCCCCAGAAAGTAATGATTCTGCAAGATGGTATTGGGGGATGCACAAAGAAAGAATAGAAAAGCCTACAACAGTTTTGATCGGATCTGAGGACTATTGTGAATATGAAATGGATGGTAAAACACTGACCAAATAGTGGTTATAACCACTTTAAGGATGGAGATTCCTTATCGACTCAAGAACAGATCATCAAATAAACATTATCGATCCACATAGGTAGTTGATAATGGAATTATGCCAAACGATTAATGATGAAGATGAAGTGAAGTTTATAAATACTCAAAACAAAGAGATTCACCCAAGTCTCCACACTTAAATAATAACTATGAACCACTAAATGAGCACAAAATCCGTCAACGACAAGGGTGGGAGGGAAAATGGGAGTAAATGGTGAACAATTTGATGAAGAAAATGGGTGGGAGGGTGGGCAAATGGGCGAAATGAAGCCTCAAAGAGTAAAGTGATGGCAAAATGCTTCTCCAAAGTGAGTGGAGAACAACACCACCAAACCCAAGCACCACCACCACCAAAATCACCGCCAAACGCACTATCAAGACCTCCACCTAGTGCTCTGATACCATGTAGAGAGTACACATGCGGAAGCAAAATGAAAAGTAAAGTAATCTCACAAAACAAAGAATGTGTGAGACACAAAATGATTAGACCATGAAATGGGTAAACTCATGTAGATTAGAAATGAGCTTGCCAAGAGCATGGAGTAGGCTCCTCAAGCTTCTAACCAAGTACAAATGAGGGGAGAGGCCCTCCTTATATAGATTTGGAAGGGGCTCTCAAAAGTACATCATATGTGGGATAAGTCTCCTGAAAGGAGAATGAATACAACTGGTAGAAGCACATGGCAAGGTACCCAAATACAAAGGAAATACAATATAAAATGGAAATAGGATAGAAATGGAGTGCCTCCTGGATACAAAATGGAGATGCACTCATGCGGATACAAATGTAGATGAAGTAAGAGCAATCATGTCGTCAACATTTCCATGCGTTGAGCTATCTACAGTAAAGACTCTCCGTTTGGAATCTATACTTGAAAACCTCGTGACTATGAGCGTTGATAGATGTGGGCAGCCACATAGAGTAAACGTTATCTATTTGAAATCGATCCACAGAGTGATGCTATACTAACCTTTACTTATAAATGAGCTCTGATTCAATTCTTCATCATCCGTTACTTCCATTTTAGAATTTTTCTTCATCCTTACGTCCATGTTAGACTTTTCATCATCCCATTCCTTGTTGGATCTACATCCCTTGCTTTTATGTTAGATTTTTCTCCATCCCCTGAAAGATCGTGCTTCAAATCAAAGGAAGAAGTCCTTGTAATTTTATAAGAAACAGCTGTAGGACAATTTGAGCAATACGTTCGCATATTTTTCGCACTCGAATACAAATAAGAATCATGAGAGACAAGCTTAAACACAATATTCAAGCCTATTCAAGCCAAAAAGAGCATTTGCCAATAAGAAGAATCCCAAAGACAAGCAGCATTGGTATGTCCATATAGACTTAATGTCCGGATGAAAATTTTTGCACAAAGTTGAATAGGAGACGGCAGTTTTCCTTATAAAGAAAAGGGTATGATGAAAGGGGAAGGGTTCTATGGTACGTAAGTTTTTGGATGTAGCATCGTTTTTCGTGAATGAAGTCACCCCTATGTAATAACAATAATCCTAGGATAATAAGTTCTCAATAAGCTCATTCTTAATAAAAAAAAAAGAAAAAACTTTTTTGCATGTGATTGGTACCGAATGGATTAAATAGAATTATTATTTTTTTAATAAAAAGAAGTTCGGCCTAGCCTAGTCTCTCGAACTTGTATCAAATAAAGGGAAAGAAAAGTACAAGTGAAGGGGACTAGTACCCACGGGACCCCCCATGTCCCACAGAGCGGGGGAAGATCTTACAACGATTAGATGGCATGACGAAGAAGGTTAATCACCCGCTCATCACCCCCATGAGGGGCCCACTTGGGTTTAAGCTTGTTGTTGATCAAAAGGAGCACTTGATGGTGCCCAAAGGGGGGTGGGGATTTCTTGCAGTTAGCAATTCTTTTACCGAGGAGGAACATTGATTTCTCAATCGACCACTCTTTGGGGGGTTCGCCAAAGTTATGAGCACATCTTTCCTGCCAGATCTTCCAGAGGAACTCCCCTCTGATGGCATTCCAGAGATTAGCGGAGCACCCGATCGCTTCTCCCAACAGAGCTTGTTTCCAACTGATAGGTTTCTGAAGTCTAATTTTCTTTCCGACAATCTGCCAAAGCTTGTTGGAGTTGGGACAAGAAAAGAAGATATGAGAAACATCTTTGATGGACCGATAGTAGCGCTTGCACCAGGGAGGCACCCCACATATTTTACTAGCATTGAGGTTAGTCCAAATACCACGATGAAGAATTTGCCATAGGAGAACAAACTTTTTGATTTCTATGAGAGGGTGCCAGATAGCCATGAACTTCATGTCCCACTGTAGCTGCGTCCATGATAGGCACCACTTCTTGTTGAGGTAAACCTGGTAATCAATGGTTTCTTTGATGTTCGGGATTTTTGTTAGTAAATTACCATTGTGCCATTTGAGACCAAGTGGGCATGGGGTGTCATGCCCCATGAGAACATGAACTTTAGAGTGATCCCAGGCAAGACATCTGCTTTGCAGAGTATTCCATTCTTCATAGGTAATGTTGTTGATAGGGTTAATATCCTCGAAGTTGATCCATTAGTTGGTGTCTTGTTTCCAGAGGTGTTTCCATTTTTTGAAGCCTTTGTTCCATAGCCTCTTGGTGTTTCGAATGTTCCAAGCTTCCATGGACTGGATGCCATGGATCAGAAACTAGATAGAGTCATTTTGTGTGATACCGACTCCCCACTTCCATTCTTCCCTCACTCTTGTGAATCTTTTGACTTTATTCCAACTTTTCCATAGGGAGTGCACAAGATCCGAGCCTTTCGAGAAGATCGGAATCAGGGAAAACAAGAGGAACAGAATTTCTAGTTTCTTTCGATTTGGGAATCCCACAAAAGTCAACTTGTTCTTATTTTCGAAGATCAACTTGGCCCACGAGGTCTCCCTGTTGCACCACACCTTAATCATCCATTTTATCGCAAGCTTGTTAGCCATGCACCTGATGTCTAGGATGCCAAGGCTTCCACTATCTCTTTGGCTGGAGCAGATGGACCACTTAATTTTGGGCACTCCCCTCCTATTGTGGTCGCCCGTCCAAAGGAAGTTTCTGCAAGTTCTTTCCAGTTTGGATAGCTCTTGCTCTTTCGGTCTCCAACAAGAGAGGAAGTAAATGGTAGACGAAATAAGGAATGTGTTGATAACCATTGCGTGACCAACAAGATTGATTTGCATGCATCTCCAATAGTTTAGCTTGCTTTCGAGTCTTGCCAGGACCTAGTTCCACTGCTTCTCCATCGAGATACCAAAACCCAAGGGAATCCCAAGAAACTGGAAAACTTGGCCCTGAGGAATGAGTTCACAACCATGATCACATAGAAGGTCAGGTTGGATCCCAATAATAGCTCTAAAAGCGGTCTTAGAGTGGTTGATTTTGGATCTAGGGGCTTCATAGAAAGTGTTTAGGCACCTTGAGAATGTCTCCAGGCTGGTACTATTGTTGTGGACAAACATGTTCATATCATCGGCAAAAAATCTCATGGTGATCTGGCCGTGGTCACAAGGCAATCGGATGCCTTTGATATTGCGTGCTTCCACCTCATGAACCACCAGCCGGCTAAGACCTTCCATGGCAATGGCAAAGAGAAGGGGAGCCAAAGGGCACCCTTGCCTAATCGATCTTCTAAGTTTGATCACCTTCAACAGTTGGCCATTAACATTAACTTGCATCGACGCATTTCCCAGGAGGGTCAAGATCATCTTGGTGAATTTTTTACTGCATCCAAGGTCTTTAAGTGATTGCAGAATATAATCCCATTCCAACTTGTCATAAGCTTTGTCAAAGTCAATCTTGAGGAAAACCACATCTTCTCTTGAATCATTCGCGAAGTTGAGGCCTTCCCAAATGTCTATAATGGCTTCCAGAATAGACCTGCCTTTGACAAAACCTTTTTGTTCTTCACTTGACCAAGCTCTCAGATGGCTAGAAATTTTGTTTGCTATGACTTTGGCAATGATCTTATATCCCGTTTGGAGCATCATAATTGGATGCCAGTTCTCAATTCTGTTCTTTTCCTTTTTTTTTGTGTATTAACTTGATGATGCCATTGACGAGACAAGTCAGAAGCACGCCAAACTCGAGAGCCTCTTGCTAGACCAGACAAACAGGGGTGCCGACCACCAACTTGAAGGACTTAAAGAACTCATTAGTGCGTCCATCTAGCCCCGGGCTTTTACCACTAGGGAGGGCATCAATGACTTCAATTATTTCATCTCCCGAGATAGGGGCATCAAGCAGGGAATGGAGATTGTGTGGGATCCTATGAGAGGAAACCCTAGATACGGCTTTTGTGCATCCTCCTCTATGGAGGGAGATGGGGGTCGAGATCCCCACGAGTCTCGTAAAGTGCTCCTTGATGATTTCTAAGTTTTTTTCTTCTGTTTTGCATACATCTCCATTTGAGTCTAGCAGTAGGGGGATCGAATCTCTATTTTGTTTCCTTTTAAGGATGCGGCACATCTCTTTGGTGGGTTTGTTTGCTTTGCCAGCCCACCACTCCTTAGAGAATATTCGCAAATTCTTCCTTTGTATTTTTTCCTCGTATCTCAGTAGTGCTCTGATTTTTGGTAGACCTCTCTAGGATTGAGCTTTTCCTTTGTTCACCTCCTTCTCAAGTCTCTAGAATCTATGATAAAGGGCTTCTTTGTGTGCCCACCGAATAGACTCGATCATCTTCTTGGTTCTAATCATGATCTACTGCGACTTATCGACCGCACGTCTCCAACACTTGGTTGGGACTGAGCAAGAGGTGAACACCACCTTCCACACTTCGACTATTTCTTGATGGACAGAGGGAAGAGAGAATGAAGTCTGACATGTGTGAAACCAAGGAGCCTTACAGACTTTAGTGAGAGGTTGGAAGGCGATGATGATCGGGTAGTAATCAGAGATGGCAAGGTCAGTGCATTGTGAGAGGGAGGGGTGACCCCACTGCTGAATAATATTTTGGGCAATGTAGCTTCTGTCTAGTCTAGCTTTCCTCACATCCTTGCCTGCTTGGAGATTTGATCAAGAGAAGCCTTTCGAATCTTCGAATTTGCCCAAATCCAAGTGCAGTTTTGTTTTGTCCCACGTTTCGTTTTCCCGATAGTGAATGACCCACTGCTTTCCGTTCCATCTGTCTGGAGGGTCCTCCACCATATTGAAGTCACCACAAATTAGAATATTGTGAGGGAGAGAGTCTAAGGAGGCCCAGGTGTTGAGTCTCTCTAGCTCCCCGTTAGGGGCATACATAGAAACTAGAGTAAATCCAAAGGGAGCACCAAAGGAAATGGCAATCCATCAATGGCTCTGGTCCTCAAAAGAGTCCTCAAGATTTCCAAACTAGCATTGATTTATACCGATTACCATCCTACCGGATCCTTGAGGCTGCAACGTTGAAATCCAAACATGGGTCGGGGAGCCATTCCTAAGCCGTTTTTGGAGGTCCGCTCCATCGATGTTAGTCTCTTGAATACAGAAAAATTCTGGGTTTAGGCTAATGTCGCCAATCCATTGACCAATGATGGTCGCTCTTGAGGGGTCGGTTCGCCCTCTAGCATTTAACGAGATGATGATCATTGTCGAAAGTTACCCTCTTTGCGGGAGGGGGCCTTATCCTTTCTCTTCTTGGATTCGTCATTCTTTTTTGCCAGGGGGGTCCCTGCTTAGAAATTTGTTCTTGTGGGGGCTTTTCCAAGGAATCGCAATAGGTTGTTTTCCCTTGGGGGAGGCCTCCTGTTGGAATGAACAGGAGACCATTTCCGGAATAGTCGATCCAATGATGGAACTTTCACTATCCATGTTATCTTCGTTACTAGTGGTAAAGACGTCTTCTTTGCTTGTAGTGTAACCCTCTTGGTAGGTTTCTTTGTTATCAGGGATCTCTAGGGCTTTGTCACTAGTGTGCATCTCAAATTGGTTCCTTCCTGGGAAATCGAGCTCATTGATCTCCTTTTCTAGATTGCAATACAAGTTGTTTGGGGGGGTATCTGGCATATGGTTTCTCTGAGTTATCGCCCTAGGGCTTCTTCGCCTTCTTCTTCTGACTTCTGTGAACCTATCTATGTCGGGACTTCTAGGTTAAGGGGCTCCTTAACAATCCGTTCATTCACCAGGACATTGTTATCTTGAGCGTTTCTAGAAGCTTCTTGGTTTTTATTGCTTTTTTATCTCAGAGGGCACTCTTTGATCCTGTGTCCTTGTTGGCCACAACAAAAGCATGCGTTAGGTAGTTCTTTGTAAATAATGTCGTATTCCCAGACTTCCCCTTCGACCAGGTTCACTTTGATCTTAGATGGAAGTGGCATGCTGAGGTCAACCTCGACACAGATCTAAGGGTGCTACCAAGCATTGAACGAGTGTCTAACACCTCCTAAATGAGATCACCAACGTCCTCCCATGAAGCCAGTGGCTTGTCAATAGGAGAAACAATGTGTTATCAACTCCTTTAGCGCACGCACACACAGAGGCAGAAAGAAGATGAAATAGGAATCAGAAACAGAGAAACAATCGACGTGATATTGGGTGCAATCTCCCCCCATGTACTCTGATGGACGAGTCTCTCAGAGTACATGTATTTATAGGTTTATTTCTATTACATCTTGAAAATAGAAGTTACATGAGGGCCATCGCTTTTAGAAGCATCTTTTAGGAAAAACTACTTTATTTACAAAAGGCATCGCTTTCTAAAGCGAATCACTACTTTTACAACAAGATAAACCTAAATATAACTATTCTAGAAGTCTTCAATTTAGTCTTCAAATTTATTTATTTACGTGCATCCACTTGTATCCACGCCTCATGCTTCTTCACCTACTAGATCAAACACAACCACATTAACTGACATTTAAACATTAAAATTCCATTTAACCTTCCATGATTCCGTAAAATACAACATGCCTCCCAGTTGACAAGCAACTGAGCTCAGTTGGTAAATATAAAAATAGACATGGATGATCAGTCACATGTCCCATCAGTGAACAATATTAAGCATGAACCATGTAAAACACATGCATGGAATCGGAAACCTAAAAGTTTAATGTGATTGGGAATGATATGTAGAAATTAAAGGATCATAGTGAGGTGATAAGGAGGTCTTATGTATCCATTGTGATTCCTCAAGTGAGTGATTTTTGTATTTGACTAAATACCTATGATATTGCTTACCAGTTCGTGTAGTGATAACATCATAATCTATTACTTTCTCGGGAATCAATATTTTTGCATCCTCTTCAAGTAAAGGAGGATCATCTAAAATAGGCATGAGTGGTAAAGTAACTTGAAAATATTTCAACAAACTTATATGGAAAGAATTATGTATACCCCAATGAGAAGGTATATCTAATCGAAAACAAGTTTCATGTATTTTCTCAATAATGCGAAAAGGTCCATAATACCGTGGGGCAAGTTTTACCTTAGGATGTTGAGAAATATTTTTTAAATACCTTTTAATGATTCGTAACCAAACTAAATCACTTTCATTAATTATTTTAGCTATGCGCTTCCTATTAATACTACACATGTAATGTTCTTGACTCTTCCGAATATGCTCATGCACTTCGGCAAGTGTAGAAATATGATCTTGTGCAAAAGAATCAGCCATAGGAATGTCAATTTGAGTGAGACTCATGGGAGTGGGAAGCTTTCTTCCATAAACAATTTCATATGGTGCACGACTAGTAGTAGTGTGTGGGGTGTTATTATATGCAAACTAAAGTAAAGGGAGTTTTTCATCCCAATTACTTGGATTATCTAAAGAGTAACAATCTAATAAATCCAAAATAGTACTATTTGTAGCCTCACTTTGACCATTACTTTCAGGATGAAATGCAGAACTAAAGTCTATTTTTGATCCTAGATGTTGAAATAATGCCACCCAAAAATGGATACAAAAACGAACATCTCAATCTGAAGAATAAGTTTAGGAAAACCATGATGTGGAAAAATACATTTAATAAATAACTTAGTAGCTTCAGGTGCAGTTAAAGTCTTTTTAGAAGGAATGAAATATGCATGTTTACTAAACCTATCAACAATTGTCCAAATCATATCATTGTGAGATGCAGTTGTAGGAAGACCAGTAATGAAATCCATAGAAATCTATTCCCATGGTCCATCAAGTATAGGAAGTGGCATTAATCATCCGAATGGTTTACCATGATTTCGTTTTACACGCTGACCAACAATGCAGTGAGAAACATGTTGTGCAACATATTTTTCCATGTTAGGCCAAAAGAAGAAATCTTTACATGCAGAAATAGTACTTTGTATACCCCTATGACCCATATATGATGGCTCATGCATCTCTTTCATAACAAAATCTTTGAATACTTGTGTAATGCATAACTTGTGTTGGAAATACAAGAATCCATTAATTGAAATGTGTAATGATCCTCATGATGTGATGTGGAATTATTGAGAGCAATACATGCATGTGAAAAATACAGGTCACATGCATAAGTGGAAATCATATCATGAAATGAATGAATCTGAATAGTAGAAATATTATTAATTGAAACAGTGGTTGTTTGTGGGGATGGGAGACGACTTAAAGCATCAGCTACAACATTAGCTTTTCCTGGGTGATGTTGAATCAGAGGTTGGAAGTTTTGTAGAAATGAATCCCATTTAATATGTCTATCGAAATCAATGGTTGATGTAATAAATGCTTAATAGCTTGTTGTTCGGTTTTAATTAGAACTTCCAAACCCATGAGGTAATGTTTCCAAATTTTCAATGCATGCACAACAACTAAGAGTTCCTTATCATATTTAGTATAATTTCATTCAAGAGGTTTGAGTTTCCTACTTTCAAATGCAAGAGGATGATCGTTTTGCATTAAAACAACATCTATACCAGAACCACTAGCATCTGTAACTACGTGAAATGATTGTGTAAAATCAGGTAATTGCAGAATTGGCACATGGGAAAGTGCATACTTAAGTTTATCAAAATATTGTTGTTGGGCTACTCCCCATACAAATTTTATATTTTTTTTCAATAATAAATTAAGGGGAAGAGCTATATAAGAAAATCCTTTACAAACTTTCGATAAAAGCTAGCTAATCCTAAAAACGAACGGACATCATTCACTGATTGAGGTTTAGGCCATTCTTCAATTAATTTAATCTTCTTGGGATCTACATGAACGCCTTGACTAGAGACGATATGTCCAAGATACTCTATCTCATTTTGGAAGAAACAACTCTTTTCAGAATTAGCATAAAGTTTATTTTTACATAACAAATCAAAGACTCTTGCTAAATGAGTTTCATGTTCACTGTCATTCCTACTATAAATAAGTATATCATCAAAGAAGACAAGAACGAAGTCTTCGTATTCAAGGAAAATATTATTCATCATACGTGCAAAGGTGGTGGGTGCATTGGTAAGTCCAAAAGGCATTACCATGAATTCGAAATGGCCATGTTGAGTTCTAAAAGTAGTTTTATAAATGTCATGTGATGTCATTCTTATGTGATGATACCCAAATTTGAGGTTGATTTTACTAAAGACACAAGCTCCACGAAGTTTATCTAACAAGTCATCTATCCTAGGGATAGGATACCTATTCTTAATGGTAATTTTATTAAGTGCTCTATAATCAATGCACATTCTATACGTCTTGTTCTTCTTTTCAACTAAAAGAACAGGGGCTCCAAAAGGAGAAGAGCTAGACCATATTAGTCCTTTGTTGAGTAAATCTTTAACTTGTCTAGCTATTTCATTTTGGTGTAAAGGTCCATGCCTATAAGGTGCTTTATGAGGAGGAGAGCTACCAGGAATTAAATCAATCCTATGGTCAAGAGATCCCCTGGAAGGTGATATTGCAGAAGGAAAATCAGCCATAAAACAATCCTTATACGAGTCCATAAATGATTGATGTGCACTTGGAAGTGTATGTGTATAATCATTTATATTATTCACAAAGACAATACATGAGTTATAACCTTTCCTAAAAGCTTGTTTGACTTGCGTATGACTAATGAACAGGAAGGTTTGAAAATCATGCATCGTAGACAGTGAAACATCTTTATTTTGAAATTTGAAAGTAATCATGTGTGTATTATAATCAATGCAAGGGTTGTAATTATGTCAAAACGGCATGCCAAGTATAACATCATATGACTGCAACGGAGCAATTAAAAATGAACATTCATCTACATATGAGCCTATACAAATTTGAACATTATGCACCTCATTGTAACATTATAAATATTCCCTATAAACATAGCCTTAACCTTATACATAGAAGGATGAGTAGTAAGGTTAAGATTTTTAACTGCTTATGAGAAATAAAATCATGCGAGCTACCATGGTCATGTAAAACATTTATTACTATGCCATTAATGGTACCATGCATGCAGAGTAGAGAATGGTTAGAAATTCCATTACCTAGGGTACTTAGTTCTTGCTCTAATACTTCTTTAGACCAGTTAGGTTCAATGTCAGTAGGAACAACCTCCATGTCGTGTACTTGAGCTTCAATGGGTTGCCTATTAGTAGGTCTCATCCTACAGGTAGCTTTGGTATGACCAATCTTTCCACAATTCCAACAAGTTATATGGGGTCGTTTTTGTTGAGCATTCATCATCGTATTTTGAAGAGTGGTAGGTTTGTGAGGCTTTCCAAGGGTTGATTTGTTAGATGGTACTAAATGGGATTGAGGAGGGCATTGGAAAGTAGGTGAAGCAAACGTAGTAAAAAGACGCTTAAAAGGAAAATTGCCTTTGATGGGTGGTTGACGTTGATAAATTTGTTGTAAGCAAAGTGTTTTGATGATAGATTGGAACTCCTTTTCAGCATCATGCGCGAAAGAGGTAGATTCATACAAGCTTGTAGGTTGGAGGGTATGGAGCTTTGCTTGGATTCCCATCTCCAAGCCATCTTCATATTTTCGTTGCAAATTTACTTCAGGAACCTGCTCAAGTGAACGAAGTAATAAAAGACATTGCCAAAAACGTTCAATATAAATGGATACATTATCTCCTTCTCTCCATCCAAAAGTTGTCCATGCATGACATGCATGTAGATGGAACTGGGAAGGAAGGACAGACTCTTTATTTTTTTCTTGAAATGCATCCGATGTGGTAGGACGGTTGGTACTATTCCGTAAAACATTTCACCATAGCGGAGCTCTTCCTACCAGATAATTGGTAGCAAACTTGACTTTCTCACTTTCTGAATATGACTCATCAGAGTAGAAATCATCAAATTGAGAGAGCCATGACACGACAAATTGGCCATCCTTTCGTCCATCGAATCTGGAGAATTAGAAGTTCTTAGCACCTATCTTGGAACTTGCACCTTCTTCTTGTGCAGTGATAATTGCTTTCACCACTTTGATTAAGCTACGATCATCACTTTGTACTTGCTGGAGCATAGCATCACGTTCTTGTACAACTTGTTGAGTTTCTTGAAGTTCTTGTCGCATAAGCTCTAATTTTTGCTTGAGTGAGACCCCAGGTAAAGGTGAATTGCCAAAATCCTCCATTATGGTAGGGTCCATATCTAGAGAACAAAACCCCTCTTTCAAACTATATTGGATCCTCAATCTAATATGTTAGTTAAAAAGCTCGTTCTCAGAGCTTTCCAATGATATATTATATGCTAAAATCCGAGTTATATATTGTAAATTATGCCCTATTCTTTGATGCACTCCTCTAGAAAATCGACGGGCGCTTCCACATGTGTGAGATCATCTTGGAAATTGTAAAAGGAAGAGGGAGGTGAAAGTTGATATAAATATGACAAAAGGGAGATAGAGTGATAACTCAAAGAGATGGAGTAGTGGTTAGTGCTTCCCTTGTAAGTAGGAGGGTGTGGGTTCAAATCCTCCTACCTTAGGGAATCTAAAACTCTCTATTGCCACTCAAAATTAAAATTGCCTCGCACATAGCCAACGGCTGCCAACGATCACCAAGGGAGCCTTGGGTGCCAATGTATTGCCTAAGTTATTGCCTTAGTCGACACCTTGGAGTAAGCGTAGGTGTAAGGGAGCCTTGTGTGCCAATGTTGCCAATGTATTGTCTAAGTTCTTTGCCTTAGTCGACACCTTGGAGTAAGTGAAGGTGTAAACGTAGGTGTGAACATAGGTTCTGGTTCTGGTTCTAGAATTGGAACAGAGACAGAGAAATGAGCAGAAGCGGAAGTGGAAGCAGAAGCGGATGCGAACGTGGATTTCGGTTAGGTGTAAACGTAGGTGTAAATGTAGGTGTAAACGTAGGTGTAAATGTAGGTGTAAACGTAGGTTCTGGTTCTGGTTCTAGAACTAGAACAGAGACATAGACAAAAGTAGAAGCGGAAGCGAAAGCGGATGCAGACGTGGATGTGGATTTGGATTCGGATTCGGATTCGGATTCGGATTCGGATCGCGAATACAGAACACAAATAGGAATCAATCAAACCCCTCCGGAGTAATATGTGCCAGGCTCTAATACCACTGTTATCAGGTCCTTCAGTGCACGCACACACAGAGGTAGAAAGAAGATGAAACAGGAATAAGAAACAGAGAAACAATCGACGCGATATTGGGTGCAATCTCCCCCCATGTACTCTGATGGATGAGTCTCTTAGAGTACATGTATTGTAGGTTTATTTCTATTATATCCTGAAAATAGAAGTTACATGAGGGCCATCGCTTTTAGAAGCGTCTTTTAGGAAAAACTACTTTATTTACAAAAGGTGCCGCTTTCTAAAGCGAACCACTATTTTTACAACAAGATAAACCTAAATATAACTATTCTAGAAGTCTTCGATTTAGCCTTTGAATTTATTTATTTACGCGCATCCACTTGTATCCACGCCCTCATGCGTCTTCACCTGCTAGATCAAACACAACCACATTAAAACCTTCTAGACATTTTAAAGTTGCGGTTCTGCAAAGGGATGCCAATGGGGGCTCCAAACCTTCGGAGGCCCCATAGGCGGCACAAGATCCCCCTTCCAAAGAAGGGGCCAAGTTCCCAATCTCTACCTGGGACGGGGCTACGTTGCTTCTCACGAGGGAGGGGCCGCCAAAGCCATGATAAGGATCCCGACTTTTGATCTAGAGAGAAAACCATGAGCGACAGGTCGAAACACCTACTTAAGTTTCAACATCATCGAAGACCGCCAAGAGCTCAACTATCCTTCCACTTATGCAATTCCTTTGACCAGAGAACTAAACTTTACATTAATGGCCAAATAATAAATGACGACCTTCACTTGCACGTCCCTTGCCTAACACTTGGCTTCACCATTCTGACAAGGAATCCACGAAAAATTCAAAGAAGCACCAGAACAAGGCATGACCATCCGGATAGCAGGCGAGAGACACAGTAAGGACCCTTAAAACGTGTCGCAATGGGAGATTCGCAATGCCCCAGACAAGACAACCCAATGCTCGAGGGTCGAGCCACATCCTGATGAATGAACAAATGATGGCCCAAAATGAAGGATCGTGATGACAAGGCAAGGAGAAAGCATGACAACCCAGATTAAACAATGGTTTGGATGCCTCGAGACCAGACCCCGACGTCCAAAACAGCCCATTGCAATGGCATAAATAGTACCCATCATGATGGCATAGAAAATACCCATCGCGATTGCGCAAGCAAAACACCCCGTGATGGCACCACCCAAATGAGGCAAAGAGACCAGATATTCACCGGCAAAAAAGCACAATGCACACTTGGAATATCATAGGGACAAAAGGGGCACCTACACCAACAGAGACAATATAAGCACCATAGGCAAATCCTCCAAATCTGGCAGCGATGAACGGAATAGCAGATGCACCAACTAGCAAGCCCAAAACCAAGCAATCAACGACTCCGTCAGCATCCATTGACCATAGTCACCATTGGCAAGCCCAGTGCCAAGCAACCAATGACTCTGTTAGCATCCGCCATAGATAATTTGAACGACTTCGTTAGCATCCATCATATTCAAAAACTTGAACGACTCCATCAGCATTTGCCATAGATAATTTGAATGACTCCGTCTGCATTCGCCATAGATTCTTCGTGCTGAAGGTACCAATTTGCTCTCCCATTATTTGTTCCTAGAGGCACTCGTATGATGCTTTTTTGTAAGATTCTTATCCCGTGGAAATCATGTTGTAATGACCTAAGTAGAATTATTGAATGCATAGAAAAAATAACTCTTAAATTTATGATTTTTCATATAGAGATCAATCCACTATTTTTCTATATTTTGTGCATCAAAAACATGTACAATTTACTTAAGTTTTGGATTACCCTTGGAGTCCAATTTTCCCCTAGAAAAATAACCATGAGCCTTAGATTTTGCATTTGAAACACTAGTGTACAAGTATACAGTATTGTCTCCACCTATAACTCAATAGCATCTTCATGGAACAGTGCATAATCCAACATAACAATATTGACATACTCAAATATACATCATGTTCTAGAAGTGTGTGTGTTTAGAGGAGGTACTAGGGTATCCAACTCTGGCAAGTATCAAACTGTAGAGGAAGCTATACTCTCACACACTTCTAGTACTTCATCTACTCAAGGGAGGTTCTTCGTTGGGCAAGTATACCCTGTAACTTTTGTGTGCAGGTATGCTAATTGACAATAGAGAAATTGTATAGTCATAGAGAAAGGAAATCGACAAGTGCACATAAGAGAGAAAACCCAACTTCTTAGCTCACAAATGATTACAGAGGTCAGCAATACTCCAAAAGGATAAGATAGTGGGTTAGCATGCCATTCTAGAAACTAGACACAATGAACAGAAGAGTACTGATCAACACAAGGAATACAACAAGGATGAAGACTTTCTCCAAGATAAATGTGATCACATCACACCAGATGACTATATTCAAAACACTCAATCACTCTCTAATGATAATAGCCAACTCCACTGGGAGGTCCACACTTTGTATAATCACCACAAAGTGATCCCCAACAATGTGCAAGTAGTAATAGAATGAAGAGATTGGTCAAGAAAATGGTGCTAGATCCTAATGCCAATGATAATGCCAAAGGTGGAAGATCCCCAATGAGTGAAAATCATTTGCTTATATGGACTTCAAGAGGCCAAAACTGGTCTTTCCGAATCCCCATGTTCACTGAGTATGCACCAAAGTGATGGCCAAAAATGGAGGAATAAGCTAATAATGGCTCTGGTAGCCAACCTTAATTGGGCCCTTTAAATATAGCTTTTGACACTACCATGGCTTGGCCCTTCAAATATAGCTTCTATCACCCCCAAGGCTTGGTAATGCATTAACTCTCACTGTGACACTTTACTAACAGGAATATATTTGTCCACCAATAATCAAGAATGTGCCATGCTCATGATGCTAATTTCCAATGCCTCTCTCTTTGTTGCACACAAAAAGGATAACTTAACCTATTAATTTTCTTCCTCCACAGATTCTTTCTATAAATACTCAAAAGCCCTTGATTTTTTAATCCTCAATAATTCAACTTTGAGATGAAAAAGTGTGTTCCCATTGGCTTTATTGCATTATCTCCAAGCACAGATCAAATGAATGCCTAAACATGTTCACCTAAATGAAATGCCACACCCTCAACCCTTTTGCACATGAATGTATCCCTTGTCTAACAAACAAAACCTGTTCACATGATAGAGCCACTTCTGTCACTTTGCCATTCATGTGAGTACAATGGCACCAATCTCTTGACTTGCATCCAGACCTTGAAGAGCATCACTCAAATCATGCATCAAATCTTTAGAAAGAGCATTAAGCACATTTGGCCTATTCAAGCTAATCAGTCCAACAGTTCCTTGGAAGCATCCTCATAAAGCTTAGCAAGATTGAGAAAGTAAATTCAAAAAGAATCCATGATGTTTCCAAAGATAAGGACTACAAGAGGAAGAGAAGCGCTATGCCCTGGGCTCCAATTGTGCCTCTAGCTATGAGGAGATAGTTAAACAAAGTGGCAAAGGAGATAGTTGAACAAAGCTATGAGTACAACACCATGGTGTGATTACGATGCTAGGGTAGGCACTATGTTGGCTATGGGGAACGGGGGTGCTATAGGAGGGTGCAATTGCACGTGGGGAGGGGGGGGAGAGAGAGAGAGAGAGAGAGAGAGAGAGAGAGAGAGAGAGAGAGAGAGAGAGAGAGAGAGAGAGAGAGAGAGAGAGAGAGAGAGAGAGAGAGAGAGAGAGAGAGAGAGAGAGAGAGAGAGAGAGAGAGAGAGAGAGACAGAGAGGGAGAGAGAGAGAGAGTAGGAGGAGAAAATGAGAGAGGCATGTGGCTTCTAGGTCTTTGGAGCAGAGGCAGAGGGTCGTAGGGGGGTAGGATGGCAGGTAACAGGGAGACACATAGAGAGAGAGATAGAGAGATAGAGAGAGAGAGAGAGAGAGAGAGAGAGAGAGAGAGAGAGAGAGAGAGAGAGAGAGAGAGAGAGAGAGAGAGAGAGAGAGAGAGAGAGAGAGAGAGAGAGAGAGAGAGAGAGAGAGAGAGAGAGAGAGAGAGAGAGAGAGAGAGAGAGAGAGAGAGAGAGGGATGGTAGGCTACGAATGTGGTGTGGTGCAAGTCGGATGGCAGGTGGCAAGAGAGAGAGAGAGGGATTGCAAGAGGGTAGCTGGTAGAGAGTGGGGCCCTATGGTTGTGGGTTGTAGGTTGCGGGATTGAGGTGCAGGGTGATGGCATCCTACAAGGATGAAGAGATGGCAGGAAGTAGAGGAGAGAGAGAGAGAGAGAGAGAGAGAGAGAGAGAGAGAGAGAGAAAGAGAGAGAGAGAGAGAGAGAGAGAGAGAGAGAGAGAGAGAGAGAGAGAGAGAGAGAGAGTGAGAGGGTGCAAGATGGGGCTTGTAGGGCTGCAGGATTGCAAGAAGGAGGGGTGTAGTTGGAAGGGGGGGAGAGAGAGAGAGAGAGAGAGAGAGAGAGAGAGAGAGAGAGAGAGAGAGAGAGAGAGAGAGAGAGAGAGAGAGAGAGAGAGAGAGAGAGAGAGAGAGAGAGAGAGAGAGAGAGAGAGAGAGAGAGAGAGAGAGAGAGAGATAGAAGGGTGTTGCAGGGGGGTTGTGGCTACATTGCAAAAAATATGTTTGTACATAAACTTGGCTACTATCGAGGCTGTGCAATCCATAGTGGCCTTAGCTTCTATGCACTTAGTTGCATATCACATGGCCATCATAATATACTTCTTACCCTCAGCTTGACGATTTGAACTAATTGGTCCAATGAACTCAAGACCCCATCATTCGAACGGTATCCATCTTGTAGAAATGACTAATGGTTGAAAATTCTGTCTAGTTGGCCTAGGAGCACATCTCTGGTAGATGTCACACACATTACCAAACTTGATCAGATCTTTTTAGATATGAGGCCACCATAGCTCTTTGTGGATGATTTTGTGAGACAAATCCTCACCCTTGAGATGCCCTTCACTGTGTGCTGCTTCAAGCAAAAAATTTACCTCCATTGGATAAGCACACTTTCTCAAGATACTGTCCTCACAATATTTATACGAATTTCCATTTATAAGTGAGTAATCTTTGTCTTCAAAGAGTAATCTCCTTTTCTCTACTGGTGTTGTGTGTTCTAGAAATTTTCCAAAGGTGAGGAATTGTAAAATTCCATCATACCAACCAGTTTGAGTTGCCAATAGAAAGAGACTACTATCCACCAATTCATCATTTATACATGTTGCCTTTTCACACATGGCAGTCCTTGATACCTAATCTACCATGTAGTGTTCTTTTCGTAGCTTAATATGAATATCAAAATTTGAGATAGTGCCACACCTTTTGAAGAGCGAGTACGATAGACAAACCTTCCCTTTCTGTAGTGCTATAGTTTCTTTATACTTTGGTAAGCAATCTGCTAGCACATGCAATAGGTTGGTCTACCTTGTGTGATGATGACTAAGCCAAGACTACTCCAACTACATGAAGACTGGTATCTATATGCACATGGAACTCTAATGACTAGTTAGGAATAGTTAGAAGTGGAGTAGCACATAGCCTCAACTTTAGTTCACAAAATGCTTTCTCAGCTTCAAGACTCCATGAGAAATGAATCTTCTTACTGGTAATGCTTGACAAAGGCTTAGTTATTCCTAAGTACATTCAGATAAATCTTTTATGGCATCTTGCATGGCCTAAAAAGCTTTGCACTTCCTTTGAATTTCGTGGAATAGGCATGAAAAGGATAGTAGTGAACTTTGTCGGATCAACAGTTATCCCTTCGGTTGATATTGTGTGACCAAGAAGAGTGCCTTTAGTGAGCAAAAAATACATTTAGCAAGATTAAACTTCAAACCAATTCTAAGACACTGCTCAAAGATTCCCTTCATATTTTCCAAGTGATCATGGAAATCTTGGACTACTGTTCTCGTGTGTGTGCCTAAAAACACTAAAACATCATCATGAAAATGTGCAAAAAGGTTGTTAACCATTTTCCCAATATCAGATACATTTTTCTATTAAACAAGGTGGGTGCATTTTTTAGAACAAAAGTCATGTATGTGTAAACATAAGTGCCCCATGGAGTAACAAAGGCTGTTTTGTCCCTATCATTAGGACAAATCAGTATCTGGTTGTAGCCACTGAAACTATGAAGAAAACTATACAAAGTGTGTCCGGCTACTTCTTCACTGTTCCATGAATGGTTGAGGAAAGCCATCTTGAACAGTCACCTTTTTAAAGCACAAAAATCAATGCATACTCTTATTTTGCCACTTTTTTCTTTGATACAATAACCATGGAGGAAAGCCACCGTCAATGTTCTACAAGAACAATGATGCCTCCTCTAGTTTTGTTATTTCTAGCTTTATTGCCTCTACATATTTCGGATTGACTCAATAAGGCTTGCTTCTTGTAGGTGAAGCTCCCTCAATAGGGGTATTCGATGTAATCCAAGCTCCTTTAGAATCCTTGTAGGACTATGCGAAAAAATTTTTATAGGCAAAAAGTAGAAAAGTTACCTTTTGTAGTAAATGGGTATAGTCTAAGAACTAGGAAGGCAAGTGGACTATTAATCTCCAAGGTTTATTGCTTGAACAAGTATTTCAAAATTGGCCTTACTTGAAAAATCGTCTACATTATATGCAGGAGTGGAATTTAGCTAATGCTCCAT
This sequence comes from Ceratopteris richardii, assembly GCA_020310875.1. NCBI lineage: Eukaryota > Viridiplantae > Streptophyta > Polypodiopsida > Polypodiales > Pteridaceae > Ceratopteris > Ceratopteris richardii. The sequence continues at coordinate 92,292,892 of CM035426.1, forward strand.
AATATGTTCCCTAGTCCATCCTTGAGGTATATCAAAAAATGGGAGGTCTTTGCTCTCTGGCTCAAAATTAGCCATTTTCAATGCTTCCACATTTGTTAACCCTACTTTATTAGTGTTCAAGTACGAATTTCTATTTTCTGACTCTTTTTGACTTCCATGGGCTCCTTTCACAATTTCTTCATTTATTTCACTTTCCATTGTGCAACACTCTACATTCCATCATCCAATTTAATAATGCATCATCTTCTTGAGGTAAGGAAGGCATGATTACTTGAGTGTCAATTGTATACCCAGTAGTCGTTCCAATGTCAGATCCTTCCTTCAAATGGATCTCTAGTTGATTGTTAGTCTTCATAGAAATCCACAACTTGTTCTCTCCCCAATCTTGCAATGCTTTTACTTGCCTTAGCCAAGGCCTTCCCAAGAGTAGAGGGTAAGATGTCTCCTATGATAGGGCAATAAAAACAAAGTCTAAGACAAACTAACAACCCTGCACTATCATGAGTACCTTTTCAACAATGCTAAGTGCTGTAACCCAATATTGATATGCTAATGTGATGGTAAATGGTGCCACCTTAGTGGGTTTTAGTTTTAGTTTCTTCATTGTAAAATCAAGCATCAAATTGATGCAAGATCCTCCATCTATAATAACACTATTCAAAGCTTCAACTTTTATTAAAACAAATAACCTTGAGCTTTGGTAGTTTGCCAAGGGTGTAGGAGGAAATTCAATCATGAAACCATATATACTAGGAGGCAAGCTCATGTAGGTAGATTATATGATTTTTAATAGATCATTTCTCACCTTTGCATCCATTTGAATAAGTTGAAATAGAATGACTTTATGATGAATTCCTTTCAAGATTTCCTCAATGTTTACCTCCTAAGTATTTTCTGAGGGCGACTTGGTTGCTCCTTCAGTGAAGTTATCATTGTGTCATAAGCTTCTTCAATGGCCACTCCTTCCTCAAAATCAGCCCTTTTGCATTCTTCTCTTTCCTTGACTACATGTTGCTCCTCTACATGTGTTTTTGTTGCTTCCCTAGCCCTAGTCATCATAGGAGTTGTGGATGACAAAATAGCATAAGATTGTGGGGCCATACCTTCTTCTTTTGGAGACACTGCAATCATATGAATCAAAGTGGGGCTATTGTGAGGAAAATCCCATGTATAATGATCCTTGGCCTTGGGACAATGTTGACACGGAGGTGCACCCTCTGGTAAGGAGCACCTATTCTGCATATGGGCATACTCTCCACAATGATAACACATTAACAGTCTGTACATCTAGGCCTATTTTGATGATTCTCCTCTCTATTATGTATATTTGATGTACTAGCATAAAAAGTGTCAAGGACCTCAGTATTATCTCTTTGTTGGGCTCCTTTAAGGTAATAACATTCACGAGCCTCATCCCCACCTTTACCACAAAATTGACAACTTACTATATTGGGGTAGTTCATGTGAGAATGACCATTATTGTTGCATATGGTACACCAGTCTTACCTTCGGATGTCCTGAGAGGTCCACAACACCTCCACTTCTCGACAAAGTTGGGCCACTAAATCTTCATTGTGGCGCATGGGTGGCAAGATAATCTTTTCCTCACTTTGACTTCGCTGCAACCTTAGCTCCTCTAATTCCCTTCTAAATTGCTTTATCGGGTCAAGATTTGAAACATAATTTTCTTGTTTCCCTCCTTCAAAGTGCGTCCTAGCCTCCTCTATGCTAGAGACAGCTGCTCCAACGTCATTTAGAGTGGCATCGAGCCTGAGCGATTCCCGAAGCTATTGTTGTAATAACCTAGGAAGAGCCCTTTCTATCCACTTTTTGACCAAAAAATCACCTGTTACATGTGGTAATCGGAAGACAGGTGCTTTAGTATGAGTATGTAATTCATGAAATGATTCATCTGGGCGTAATGTGAGAATCTCGAGTTGATCTAAGGTTCATTCTGAGGAGTCATAGGTAAGAATGTTTGTGAGAATAAAGCCTTCAATGCTTCCCACTTGAAATATTGCTTTATTGCTAAAGCATATCTAAACTGAATATTAAGTTTGGATATTCAATTTATGTATATTCTCAAAACAAGACTTGATACTCATCCCAATTTTTCGAGAGCACTGGTTCCGAATCTCCCTCTGGTAAAAGAAGATAATCAAGGCACTATTGTTCTCTAAAGCTAAATTGGATTGTAGACCAACACAACGAAGTGTCTGCACAGAGAGGGACAAGTGCTAAGAGAAGTTGCATTCTCTATCTAGCAAATGTATATTTGACTATTTTTATCTTTCTCTCTTGTTTTGAGATATGTCACAAGAAAATTTTGCATCGATTCATGCTCTTTGTGTTAGATGGTGGAAGGCTGCTGGGGCACAATTCTACAGCAATCCCATAGTCAAATTATATGCCGAGTGCGAACACATTTGTCCAAAAGTCTTTGGAGTAGCTACCCCTTTACAGTACTATGGAAAGATAGAAAGATAGTAGTACAATGGCATTAGGAGATAATCTGTGATCATTCATCAAAGAGTTGTGTTTCGATTGCTCCTACAACATGGATGAGTTTTCAAGATTTGTGTCTTTAGTGACCTTTGGTGTTGCATTGCAATGTTTGAAGTTTCTTCCTTATAATCTCACCCTCTCATGCTACTACTCATGTATAATCGTCTCATGGGAAACTTTGGTGTCACCAAAATGTTAATATACCTCTATCTTTCTCTCTCTCTCTCTCTCTCTCTCTCTCTCCCACCAACCTCCCCTCACATTTTGCCAACCCTCCACCTCCTATAGGCATAAGCATTTTTTCTTTTATCTCTCTCTCTCTCTCTCTCTCTCTCTCTCTTCCCCCTCTTCTCTATCTCTATCTCTCCATGTTCCTCCTTCGTAGCCCAACATGCATCTCGCACTACCCCGTAGCCCCTTCTTCTTCTTCTTCTTCTTCTTCTTCTCTCTCTCTCTCTGTCTCTCTCTCCTCTCTCTCTCTCTCTCCCCCTCCCTCTCTCCCCTATGCCGCCGTGCATCATAGCACAACCACAAAACCTCCCACAACACTCTTCTTTATTGTCCTCTCTTTCTCTCTCTCTCTCTCTCTCTCTCTCTCTCTCTCTCTCTCTCTCTCCCCTCCCTCCCCCTCTCTCTCTCTCTCCTGCATCACCTTGCATCACGCTGCAACCACAAAACCCCCCTGTAGTTCCCTTCTTTGTCGGCCCTTCTCTCTCTCTCTCTCTCTCGCCAACCACACCTCTCCTTCTTGCAATCCTGTAGCCCCACAAGCCCCATCATGCACCCTCTCTCTCTCTCTCTCTCTCTCTCTCTCTTTCCCCCTCCCTCCCTCCCTCTCTCTCTCTCTCTCTCTCTCTCTCCCATCCGCCTCCCGCCATCTCTTCCTCCCTGTAGGATGCCGTCACCCCACACCTCAAGCCAGAAGCCCACAATCACAAAGCCCCACTCTCTGCCAACTACCCTCCCACAAGCTCTCTCTCTCTCTGTCTCTCTCTCTCTCTCTTTCCCCCTCCCTCCCTCCCCCCCCCTCTCTCTCTCTCTCTCTCTCCCATCCGCCTCCCGCCATCTCTTCCTCCCTGTAGGATGCCGTCGCCCCACACCTCAGGCCAGAAGCCCACAATCACAAAGCCCCACTCTCTGCCAACTACCCTCCCACAAGCTCTCTCTCTCTCTCTCTCTCTCTCTTTGACTACCACCCGCTACCCCCTGCCACACCACATGTGCACCCTGCCATATATATATATATATATATATATATATATATATATATATATATATATATATATATATATATATATATATATATATATATATATATATATATATATATATATATATATATATATATATTTGTGTGTGTGTGTGTATGTGTGTGTGTATACACACACACAGTGAGAGGATGAGATGCTGGTGCTATTTCCTTCTCTATTGGAAGATCTAGTAAACAAGTGGTACAACCAATATGCAGAAGGGCATTTCACCACAGCTTAGCTTCTTGAGCGAGATGGCTTTCTTCCCACGCATCACTTCATATCCACTTGTGCTTCTTCTATCCTATTTGGATCCAACCCAATTAGCATCTGTATATTTTCACCTGCAGTTCATCTTTAAACGGTTAAAATAGACCTTTATTGAGATTACATTTGAGATATTTGAGTACTCTCTTTGTTGCAAGTAAATTTGGGATCCCAAGTGGGAAAATCTTTCATCTCTTGAGAAATTGATGGGATTTGATGTTACTATGGGGCAACAATGGGATTGGGCTCTTATCAAGCTTTGCAACAAAATTGGTTACTAGAAAGGAATGCAAATCAACTTGGATGGATAGGCTATGGTCATCAACATGTTCCTAATAGCCTTGATCATATATTTTCTATCATGTTGGGGAATTAAAGAAAAACATCTCGTTAAACTAGAAATAATTTGCCAAAATTTTATGTTGATATCTGGTCCCAACAAGAGAGGTGTGCCCAAAATCAAATGGTATGTTTGTGTTAGTAAAAAGGAAAGAGCAAGCTGGGCATTCTAGACATTGAAGGTTTGGCCAAGACATTTCCAACCAAATGGTTGATTAAATCTTGGAGTAATATGGATACCTCTTTGGCCAAATTGATTATTCGAACTAAAAGTGCACTTATGCTTGTAAGTCTACCTAATTGGAAGGGTCAAGATTGACTCTCTCTATTGTTCGAAAGTGGGGACGAAATGAAACCTTACTTCAAGATCAATGAAGAACGGAGGTGAACTTCCATTACGAGTAAATACAATTTGATCTAATTCTCAATCAACAGAATCAAGGAAGTCAATTTAGTGAACCGCCAAAGAGCAAAGAAATTATGGAATAAAGGGTTTTGTATGTGAAAGCACCTTGAGAATTAAGACATAAGACAATGGATTATATTTGAAGACATTAATCAAGTTTGGAGAGTGAACGATGGAGTTTGCTGCCCATTAGGAAATAGAATCAATGCTTGGAAAAAACCAAATTCTTGCTTCCTTCTTAGTCAAGACCCCCCTTGCATAGAGAGCATAAGATGGCACAATGGCAACAACTTAGAAAAAATCCCTTGTTTCAAAAAGAATTTAGAGCTTCATATCTCGCTTAAGAGGAAGTGGCGTCTGAACTAGCTGAGTATCAAATGGGCTTTTAAGTTCCTAGCCTTGTGGCATCCCTCATTGAGAATACAAAAGTCGTTATGATGTGGAAAATTCTCCACTAGGGAATTCAGACTAAATGTTAAAGCTAAAAAAACTATGGGGCCCCTCTATGGTGTAAGCAATGCCTCAAAGGTAGAAAAGACTTTGACCACCTCTTCTTCTTGTGCCCAAGAAGTTTTTGGTTTGGGAGGCCATGGGGAGGCATTTTGCTTTAAAGAATCAAATGAGTTCCCAAAAAGCTTTACTGGAAGAAGTGATTAGTTACTATGTTGCCTTATGGAATGCAATTAGGGGAGAAGCTCTCCAGAAGATATGGAAAGAAAGATGCAAGGCCAAATTTGATCACCCTTTGAAAGAGTGATCAGTTGAAAAATCCCTTGGACAATTAGATAGAAGAGTTTGTAATTGTAAGAAGTCCCCTCACTTCACACACCATAGGGTGTTTGCTTTTGAGAACAAAAAGATTGAAAGAAAATGGACCCCCATGAAGGGGGCAAAAATTTTATCAACCTTCTTTGTAAATCGTTCTAATGTGTTTGTAATTATTAGTAGCTATGGTCATCTTGCAAACTCTCCATTCCTTAAGTGTGTGAAATTCTTAATTACTTAAGACAGTTCTTCATTCATCCTTTAAGTATTGAAAAAAAATATTTAGGAGTTAAGAAACAAAAAATCATTTAATAGTGTCTACATTCTCTTGTTATGCTTAGTGTGTTACATGATAAATTAATCTATCACATAATATTATCCCTGCCTCATGTTTGTATGCAGTTTTTTTCTATGTATAACTAATAAGGTGCACAAGAAAACCTAGGAAGAACCAAAGTCTGACGCAATGTCACAAACACCTGAAGCTTTGAAGAAGGTTTTTATATTTGATATTCTGAAAGGCTTGAAACTTTAGATTTCAGTTTTTAGTTTTATTTTCTTTTTCATAATTCGCAAATATTGGTCCGCGGAAGGTCTTGCGAGATGAATCGTCATTGGAGATACAAAGAGGTGTGAAGTTTAGATAACAGGAGAAACAATGTGGAAAAATGGAGGTCCTAAAGGAACCCAAAAAGAAGAAAACGGTGACGTGGTTGTACTAGAGAAACAATGATTGATCAAGAACACAAAATGTAGACAAAGAAAGAGTTTCTATTAATTGAGGGAGTCATAGTGATCTATTATTTTTTGTGTCATCATAACTCCATAAAGTACTTATATGATTTGATGATAAGGTAACGCACTCAATATTTGCTAATGACTTTGTGTGATGTCTTTGAGGGTTCAGCTTTTGGGCACAGAAGATCAAGATTAGCCTTGTGCATTTTGTGTTATTTTAGTTATGCATGTTGGAGAACCATAAACACTATGAAAATCTCTTTCACGAACTTTTTGGGAAAATTTGGGAAGGAAGATATCGAGCAATAGTTTATCTTCGGAATTCTCTATGTCTCATCATACATACGCATGCATTCTACTTCTTGAGAATAGTATATTTATTTATGAAGTTTGCAACACATTTGGTGATCCCGCTAGGTCTTTGGAAGTGAGAATGTTGTATACCCAACATGGCGGATTCATGATAGGAGTGGCTCTATAGAACTTGAGCCCAAGTGCGCAAACTAGAAGCATTTAAGGCATGATGAGATATTGACTCAAAAATACTTACAAATCCCACAAGAACAGGGTTTTACATAGCTGGGTTAAATTGCGGTCACAACTACCACAGGGCAGAACAAGCGGTGGCATATCAACCACATAATACATCATTCCAGTCATACATGTCCCTCACATGGGTACTATGCCCTTCCTGGTATAGTTGTAATTTCAAAGTTAAAGCCCAGGGGAGTAGGCCATGAACCATTGGAAAAAAAAAATACTTATAAATGCGGAGGATTTTTTGGATCCAAGGAGCTTTGAGACTTTGAACATAGATGGTACGTTGCTATAAGTGTTCAACGAGCTCAAAAATATTTGAAATCAAGCATCGTTTGGTCACTTGTGTGTATAGCCAAACATCTCGAGATTGAACTTAGGCATAGGTTCATGTGATGTTTAAAACAAGTGTTCCACTTAGCCTAGTGCTTAATTCTCAAGATTGAGAAGGAGGAGGTCTTGGGTTCAACCCCCATAGAGAGCATGGGAAGAGAGTTTTGGGCAAAGAGTTCTAGATGCTTCTACCTCAAAGTTAACATGAGTCCACATAGACTTAGCTTGAGTGGTAAGTACACCTACCATTAGTGGGCTCTAGTGGAAGGTGCTAAAGCAATGGTGGAGATCACACATGCAATTGTGGAATCCAATTACACTTGTGGTCCTCATTGATTTGAGTAGCTATATATAGAGGCATAAGGTTGGGAGAAGAGTCATCTCATTAGCACATGGTGGTCCTAATGTCCTTAGTTCATTACATTGGTATCAGAGCTCTAGGAAAACTCCCATGGAGACCTTGATGGCTCATCATCTTCCTCAAGCTCTCATGGTGACCTTGATTCCAACCCATGCGTATGCATATTTCTTCATATTCACTCATGAAGATCTCTTTTCTCCGAGTTGTTTTTGTCCTCCTGTTCACACATGGATGTTTTTCTCTTGCTTCATTACATTGATTCATTTCTGTTGTTCATTGGAGTTTATTTAGGAAGAAAAAAGAAATTTTATATGGAGGCACCTACAAGGTTTAAACCGAGGACCTCTAGTTGAGAAGCGATTGCTCTATCAAAGAAGCCACAAGATATTGCTTGCCTTTTTTGCATGCCCACTTGGACATGAAAAAGAGAGTTTCTTCTTCTCTTTGTTGGAGCAATAAGGAAGATGATATGGAGAAGCGCACATTAGAGGTTATTGAAGGAAGCAAGGAAAGATAAAAGAGGCCAAGTACAAAGGCTAGATTGAGAGCGTTCAAGACATGAAGATTGCTCATCGAGAAAAGCGCAAAATCACGCAAGAGGGCATTTGTAACCCCTTTTGAAGGGTATCATATGCGATCTAAATTTATTATTTTTTACTCATATATGTTCTTTGTGGCATCAAAGTTGAGAATCTATCTTCAAATTGGCTCTGAGAAGCTTCTAAAGTAGCATTCCAAACACTTTTTCCATCTGGTGATGACGTAGCAGCTAGTCAACTTCCGACATGCACTGCTCTTTATTCGAATGTTTCTTTTTTATTAATTTTATCTTGTTGGAAATCTCTTTTGATAATCTTCCAACACTATAAAGATCTCTACAAATTAAGGATACTAAGGAGGTATGGGTAGATAATTTGTTCTTAGTAGTTACCTTTTGGAGAAGTAGCGAGGAGTATGATGGCTCTTCCCAAGGCAAGGGATGGATGTAGCTATTGTTTGGAGTTCAATATTTTTCAAGTTTATGTTTGATTTGTTTTTCTCTTTTCTTCGTTTTTCTTTCATACAGTTTGCATAGAATCACTATAGCATGGCTTAAGACTTCAATTTGAATAATGATTAGACTTCAAGAAGTAAATGAAATCTAAAAGAGACAAACATGAGTGTAAAGGATGCAAACCAAACACCAAAAGTACTTTCATGCATTCATAAGCTATTTTCCACTTCATACATGGAAACGAAGATTGTTTTGCACTTCGGTTTTCAAAAGAATTTTTTCAAATGCATAGTTTCAGTTAAAGGATAGCTTTTTGCACATCATCAGCTTCCTTATTGTTAGAAAAGATTTGTTATGCACTCAAGCATGTGCACTAGCATGTTATATAATAAACGGAAGCAATGATAGTATGTTGTGCATATCATAGATGCATGAATTGCATGCATGGAAAGCAAGAGAAATGCTTGAGTTAGTTTAGGGCATGCAAAAATAGTCCAACACATGCATGAAAATATATGCATTTTCATACAAGCACATGCATTTCCAAGAGAGAAGTATATAATTTTTTGCTAAGTAGATAAATGAATTTACTTTCAGAGTAGTTAGCTTACATTTCAAAGCTCAAGTTTGACATTTGGGAAGACAAAAAGATATTTAGTTGGAAAGTCATGTTAGCTACAACGTTGCAACTGAAGTAACTAGTATATTCCTTCCCAAGGTGATACATTGGTATCAAATACTTAATGAAGATTTACATTAATTATGCTAGATGTCTTGTTTTAGCAGAAGAAGAAATGCAAGCATTAAGTTTTCTTTCCATCTTAATGGGCAAATGACTACTTATAAACTATAAAGATTTTATAATGATTGATCTAAGTATAGGAGATACTTAGAGAGTCATAAAGACAAGATTATAATGGGATCTCACACTTTCTCGTATAACTTCTCATGCATCCATGTAGGATGATAACTTAAGATATTTTCAAAATTTTGATGAGCACTTTGAAATGAGGTCTCTTGCTTGATTCCATCCAAAGGCATGATGGAAAGTAGATGAACTTAAACACAAACTTAACTATGAAGCTCAATAGAATTGTGGTTAGTTCAATATGTGCACCCATTGAAAAGATGCCTAGTTACAACGAAACATGAAAACTTTGAAAGGACTCTTCTAAGAACGGTTGAAATTTGCTTTGAAGTTTCACTTTTAGATAGTTATATCTCAAGGAGAAACCTAGACAAGTGATCATTAGGAAAAGAGATTGTTCCTAAAGATAAAAACTTACATGAAATAGTCTAGTATTCTATTTCAGAAATAAAACCATTCTTCTACCTTTTGGGAATGCAAGAAGTTGCTTGATCGATGGACTTTTTCCAAAACATGTATGATCTCATAAATATGTTAGGACAATTAAATGATCATATCCTTTTGAAAGATATTTGTCTTAACTCAGAAGTAGTCAAACGATGGAAACTTAGATCTCTTTCAAGTACATCTTTCTCAAAAAAAAGACATACCCCATCAATGTAGAGGTAACTCATATAGGAAACTAAACATCTTCAAGATATAGATGTTTAGTCAAGAAAGTTGTCTAGAAAATACCTTTCTAGCATGATGAAGTTTAGAAAATGTGGGATACCTAAAGGTGTTTGTAAACCACAAAGATAAATAAAGCATGCTCAAGGTACTTAAGCAAAGGTAGTCGGAAAGAGTTAGTTTTTCCAAGTACATCATCTACAACTAAGATGAAGGTAATTAAGTATGTAGAACGTAGAATATAAATTCAACTATCCTTTAAAGGATTTTTTAAAAGTGAAATCCAAAAGCATGAGCAGATGATTATACTTAAAACAATAGAGAATTTCTTGTAAAAGTCCCCATGGTAGTTACTTAAATCTTTAGTAAAGAAGGAATCTGAAGACAAGAAGTGAAATGCTCTTGTTGCTACAAATTGGTTAAGTATACCCAATGGGACTTAAATTTGAGAAATTCAACAACTTGTAATTGTAATTGGTTTTCTTTTTGAAAAATATAAGGATGTATGCTCAATTAAAAGGTTTCAAGTTTCCAAGATAAAGTGTAATTCGAAGCATGAGATCGTGAAACGATCTTGTGAAGTAAACAAAACCTAGAAAATCCAAGTTAGAGATAATTCCTTGACTTCAAAATTTTGCAGTTTGAGGTTTGCAAAAACATGCAAAAAACACAAGGAAGAAGAAGAATCGGGCAAAAAACCTCTTAAAGAGGAAAAACGTGCCCCAGTGGTCCTAGTGTGTTCACACATATCACTATCTAAATATTTCAACAAATCCCCCTTGGGAGTGATGTGGTGAACAAGGAGCTGGCACTCATGTATAAGGAATGGTGCCAAGCTATGTGGAATCAATCCACAAAAGGAAGAAATCCCAAAGCTTTGCAAAAAGCTTCATTCAAATTTCTCCCTAGGCAGAGCCTTTGTGAAGAGGTTTGCAATGTTCTCTTATGTGGGATGTTGGAAAAAGTACATGGAAAGTCTAAGTATTGGCTCGAGTCTTCAAATTTCATAGAAACATATGCTATACTTGAAGCAAATACTAAAGATTTGAGGAGTTCACTTATGAACTCACCCTTGTGAGCATTCACCTTTTGTAAAAGTTGAGGAATCAAAAGTGGTCGAATCCACTTGATGATGAGGAAAAGGAGAGCTACGAATTCATGACTACGTTATTTGAGAGTCAATCACTAAGAATTAGGAAAAGCGATTTAGGTGAGCAAGTATCAAACTGAAAACTTGGCTCCAATCCTCATTATATATACATGAAATTTAGTCATGGCCTTAGTACACACTTTATTTGAGATTCTTGCCATATTAGAGTGTGATCTCAAGTCACACATATGTATAAGTAAGTCCATTGTAATTTCCATTAAATATACATTTGATTTCATTATCATTTTTTACCATATCTTCATGCCTATGTGAGTGAACTACTCACTGTCATAAATCTCAGTTGTTTAGTCTGTTTTCAGAGATGATTTCTCTGATCATGGTGCATCATTTTCAGTGAATTAACTTGGTAATGTTATCTCTCTAAGTCTAATTTAAGCTCCCAAATTTTTGTCACATTTGGATTTCTCAATTGTGAGAAATATTTGTTAGAAGTCGCCTATGTTGCTGCATCTTCTTCATCTTGAAAAGTCGAGATTACATATGTGACTTGCTAAATTAATTTCTCTTAGTATGGTCAATCATTTTTTATGAAATAAATCCCAATTGGTTGCTTTACTTCTTAATTAGATTCCTCTAAAAGCTCTCTGGTCAATTTTGATTAGAGAAAGAGCATGTAGCTCAGTGATGAGTAGCACCTCCTTTAATGTCAATCCGGGAAGACGTGAGGATGGTATGAAGACCACGAGCAAGTGGAAGCACAAGTGCGTGAGTGAGAAGCACACTAACATGCACACACATACACACACACACGCGCACACACGACAAGAACAAAGAGAGTAAGACAATGGAATCACTTCTATTGCAACAAAGTTCTCATACCAGCTCAAAACTACAAGAAGCTACCCCAAAAATGAGCTCTCTAGCTCTATTTATAGTTTTTGACTAGCTTTGGCCCTGTCCAGACCTAGTGTCCAGCCTAGTTAAAAATTAGGTTCCAGGGCTTATTTGAGGGCCCAAACGAGATCTAAAAATTATGAAAATTGGCAGGCAACTACTTCTAAGGCTCCCCAAGCTCGAGGACTCCTCGACTTGTACAAAATGGAGCTACAAAAAGGTGAAATGATATTTACAAGGGTTTGTAGTGATGAGAATCACTTTAAAATGATGTGAGGGTTTTGAAAAAAATGAAGGGTTGCCTTAGTGCTAGATCTGCATGTGTGTCCGTACTTGCTTCTTCCCGTATACTGGCAACACTCTCCCCCCCCTAGCGTATGTCGCCTCTGACAGACCTCTGCTCCACTGTTTGATCAATGTACTCTTGCAGGAGGTCGGTTGCCACTTCTTGTTCCTTGATGCGTAGTCCCCGAACCAAGTCTCTCTGGAGGGTCTCCCAATTGACTGCACCCGGTATGTCCGGTTGTGGTGTTGTGTAGAGTTCTGAGTGCATCGTTTGTTCGCATGCAAAGAGGTGTAACAAATGGGTGAGCCTTGGCGCGAACACCTCTGAGTGTGCTTCCCAAAACCCTGTGGTGAACATATCATTGAAAGTTTGCTTATAGCAGGCAGGGAGATACCTGATGCGTGCGTGCCATGCATAAGCAACACGTATGCTCGGGGTGGTGCTCATATCATATAGCAGGTCATAATTACCATTGACAAACCCGGGAATCGGAGGCTGAATATGGCATACATTGCGGAAAGTTTTGAGCACCACCTGCATCATATCGAATATCTTCAGCATCATCTGGGCAGCACTATCTGGCATGGGGTGGAGGCGTGGCATCCAATGTCTGATGGTTGCAATCATGTAAGATACTGTGGGGGTGTCGGTTGGGGGTGCAATGGCCGGGTAATTAAGCCATTCTCTACAGTTTACATTGTTCTGAACCTTGATGGCGAAGGCTTTCCATGATCTTCTTCTTTGTACTGGCCCATAACAAGGGTTATACTTCAAATGCATGGGAGCGTGATCCCATGTTCTAAGCATTTCCGGGTATGTTTCCAGTAATCTTTGCCTCCAAGTAGGTTGAAAAATCGCCCCTTTTCTGGCTGCCTCTGGTATATCTTCTGGTTCGAACTGGGTGGCGAAAGTAGGGCACTTGTTGGTGACTCTTTTGATCTCTACGTTGTAGTCGGCCAACAATACAAAATATGGTTTATATTGTAATTCTGAGCTCGTGATGAGTCGTCTAGGAGCAAGGTGCCTGAAATACTCAGATTGAAGTATGGTTTCCTCAATGGCCTTCATGGCTAGCATCTGAGTTGCTACGCGCTCTTCGTGAGTGTGGCCCATCTCCTCTACTTGCTTCATCCATGCTGACGGGGGTTCCTCATATGTATCCTGGCCTTCCGCCGTAATTCTGCCTCCTAGAAGGGGTTGAGGCTCATAATTGTCTTCAAATGTCTCCTCCACTGGAATGACTACTGTTTCTTCTTCTATGGTTTGATCAGGTGGAGAGGGAGGTCGTTCATACTGTAACAACTTAATTTTTAGTTCTGCAACCTGTTGCCGTAGCTCAAGTACTTCACTGGTTACTGATAATTCCGGCTCTGGTGAGGTTGCAGCGTTGGCCATCTCTTTAGGTTCTCGTTGGTGTTGTGTAGGCACTTGGGCTTTCTGTAGGTCTTTGACTTGGTCAGCAAGCTGATCATGTGCTTCCAAGAGATTGGCATAAGCTTCTAGTATTTGTTGTATGTTTTCTGAGGGGATGGCTTGGAATTTAGCAGGGTCGATGGGTGCCCCGGGAGTATTTTCCATGGCTGCTTCGAGGTTGTCTTGATTTTGTTGCTGTAGTCTTTTGTTTTCTTCTTGAGCAGCCGCTAAATGGCGTCGGAGTAGAGCCATGTTTCGTTGTAGTCTAGCGTTACGGGCTAGCTGATCTCTAAGTTGTTCTTCCGTCGCCCTACTCTTCTCTGTATGTGTGGACTCGAGCTCCACCTGATATTGTTGGAGGGTAGTCACCTCCTGCTGTAATTCCGTATTAGACAACTCCAAGGCCGTGACACGTGCCTGGAGGTGGGATGACAAAGTACAGAGCTCTTTATTGTTTTCTTCTAGTAACCTGTATTCCTGTTTAAGTTGGGTAGCAGCTTCGAGCATGGTGTTGAGTGCATGAATAAATGAGGTGGGTGCAGGGGTAAAGGTGGAAGATGCAAGGGGTCGGGAGATGGGAAAGGGAAAAGTGGATGTTGTGCCTATAGTGTTTGGAAGTGGTGACGTGAGTGAAATGACATGTGGTGATGTTGGAATAACAGTGGTGGTGGGTGATCCTATGGATGGTGAGATGTCCATGGGATCGGACGTGAGAGTGTGTGATTCGTGAACTGTGAATACAGGGATGGTGGGTGGTGTGATAGTGGTGGCAGTGAATGTGGGGGAGTGGGGTTGGGGAAGGGGCTTTTTTTTATAATTATCCACCTGTTGGAGTATATTTACAAGGTTTGTCCAGAATGAGGGTTGTGTGACTTGGGTTGAGTGTGAGGCAATTACTAGGGAAGTGGTGGATAGAGTTTGGGTGTGGGTGAATGGAAAAGGATGGGATAAGGTCTGGCTAGTGGCAAGTGGTTGTCCAAGGGCGGGGAGATAGGAAGGGTGACCTATTATGGTTTGATCGGTGGCCGGATGACCGGTGTGAGGTTCAAAAATTTGGGTGGAAGTGTTGGATGTGGGTAAAGGGAAGGATGTAAAAACGGAGGTGTGTACAATGGTTTCATGATGGGTGGATATCGGTTGTTCAGAAGGGCTAGTGGAGAAGGGTTCTGAGGGTTGAATGGAAGGTGGCGGTGGAGATGGTACCTGAGTAATTACATCTTGCTCGTCAGTGGGACTTGGACTCGTCATGTGAACATCCTCTGAAATTGTGGTAGGCAAGGCAGTAGAGACTTCCATTTGAATCATTTTCCCTCGTCGTGGCCGTGTATCAATCCTCCGTTGATCATAGGTCGGGTTTTCCTGATAGACCATTGTCCTCAATGCTTCCCCAATCCCACATGTCTCTGCCAATAGATTCAATGATTTCACAAAATGTGAGTCGACATTCTCGGTTTGAAGCATTTGGTTCACTAGAGCTCTATTCGCCTCTTCTGTCATCTTATGTCTTCTCTGTACCTGCTTGATTGTCTTGTATAGCCGTCTGAGTTGTGCCGTGTAGGCAGGGGCCTCCTCTTCACTGTCTTCTGGTTCATTTCTTTGTGCACCTTCCTGAACTTGTGTGTTTGGGTCATGAGGATGTTGTGCCACTTCTTCCCCATGTACTCTGCTCGTCTCACCCCATGGCTGTTCTCTTTGGACTGATGCACCCAGATCAACATTGTCAGGGGAATCTTCACTGTCTGATAGGGGGACCGTCTGCAGGAATCTTTCAAAATCGAAGTTTGGATCCTCTGTGAAGGTGGCCATAGATGCAAACTCTGCATCAGTAGGTAGTGGAGGGGCGGATGGAGCGGGTTGTACCACCTCCCCAGCTTGAACTCCTTGAAGATGGATCGTGAAAGGTGCGACCTGAGCTTCTGGTTGGGGGGAAGCTTCTGTCGTGGCTTCTTGAGGGATCATTACCTGGGAGAGCGATCCACGCATTCGTTTTGCAGGCTAGCTCCCTGACTTCCGCCCTTTGAACAACTCCAGTTGTGCATATTTTAGGGCTCTGGCAACCGGCAGATCATATGCAAGACATCTATAGATAATTCTTGTAAGCGCACAACAGCCATGTAAAGTAGGCTTCCTCACTCCCCGCTTGCCTGCCTCATACACTTGGTCCAAGATCCATACAGGCATCTTAATGGGCAAGCTTCCAGTCTCTGCTAGATATAGCCCATACCATATTTTCTTGTGAGGTTGGGTGAAACGGTCCTGAGCTGGGAATGCGAAGTGTTGGAGGCACATCCGCAAAGGTATGGCGATGTTGGGGGTGAGGGCGCACATTTCTTTTAGCTTCTTGATTCTATTGCTTTTCATCGACTCAGGTATCAAGGGGTCGCGGTCAGAGGGTACATGCGTGCCATACATCTGAAGTGCTTCCCTGATTAAAGTAACATTCAATTCGAACTTCCTCATTTCCTCCAGATTTGACAAAGAGGGCACCCAGAATGTGCCTGAATGATCTTTATCTCCTGTCGGCTTCAGCGTGGCAATCAGGTAGTAGCACCTGAGGAAATCGGGTTTAGGCAGAGCTGCACTGAAATAAGTTTGTAATCCTGCTTTTTGCCAGATATCTTGAAGTGGAGCTGCATTTTGCAATGCTTCGAATTCTCGTGAGAAGAACTGGAAGGTCCACCACACTCCTCCACATTCCATCTTGGACTCCCAGATATGATCCGCGTCCCCCAAATCTCCTGGCATCTCATTGAACCAGTGAGAATGCCCCTTTACTCTTTTGGTTAGGCCATTTGGTGGATCTGGAATAGGAATTCTCCGCACATTCACGAACTCTTCAGGCCGAGCTGTTGGTGGGGCCTCCACCGGCATGGCATCCCAATTGATTTGAGCACCAGAGCCTGCCTGAGAGCTTGTGCCTGCCGCTGTTGCCATGAGAGTAGGTTGCTTATCTGCTGGAAGAAGAAAGGCACATTAGTGTTGCATAGGAAACAAGATGTAATGGTGTTCCCTTCACAATACTAACATGACAATCCCGGAGGTCAGTGGTTAGTGGTGAAGTGTTTGTGATAGGTGTGAGTGGTGATTAGAGGTCAGTGTCATCCTAGATGCATACTTTGGTTATGCAATGGGCTCAGAATGCTCCTGTGTTAGAGTGGACAGATTTACAGAATTGGGTCAGGGGGTTTAGTACACAGTTTAATTCTCCAAACTTTGATAGAGGATTCATAGCTCTTAGAGCTAAAGACAGGTGAAGATTCATGGATGAGAGTGTGATGTATTTGGGACCTTTTGGGTACCCATTTCCAGACATTCCTAGGGTTGATGGGAGTGGAGACAGTGAGAGGTGTAGGTATCTTTTCATTTTCTGAGTTGTTGGCCACGAGCGCTTGTGAAAGTTGCTTCATCCTAGTGCCTGAAGGTGAAGTAATTTGGGCTTGTAAGCAAGCCTTCGGCACCCATATCTGTCTAGCATTAGGGGTGGCCTTCATTGACCGCTTAGGAACCCAAATAGAAATGGTATGCCTAGGGGTTATCCTAGGGGGCTTCTTCACTTTGTTCCTTGACGGTGAGGCTCGTTTCTTGTCTCCTTGAGATCTGCTATTAGAGTTGTGGGTTTCCCATCCTTGCGTATCCAGATCTGCTTCGCGCCACGAGATGCTCCGTGTTGCACGGGTTGGCGCTCCTGCCTCTTGATCAGCAGCCTCCTTCGTGTCGAGTGATGTTTGGTCTGATCGCCTAGAATCTTCTTTGGATCAGTTAGGAACTCCTCATTGGCTCCTGTACCTTCAATAAGATTGACAATCCTCTGCACCATAGAAGTTTGTACAAGAACAACATTGTTATCTTCATGTGGATTCCTGGAGGGACGAGGAGTTGGTGCCTGTTCTATTGGTTTGAGTGCTTGATTTTCTAATTCAATCGTGAGCCGGCTTTGGCCTACCCAAGCCTGAAGAAGTCCACTTCTTAGGTTGAGGTTGACTGCGTGATCATAGATCCAATCTTGGCCTAAGACAAGAGGTTCGGTCAGATCCTCGTCTTCACACACTAGCACTTTTGCTGGCATGAGGACCTCTTGTATGTAGAGGGGAAGATCCACCTCTCCCATGCAAGGGGTTTCAACACCTCCTAATCCTATCAGGTATGCTTCTAGGGGTTTTACCTCCAATTGAAGCTACTGGCAATAAGAAAGCCGAACTGCACTTGTGGCTGCTCCTGAATCAATTAATGCTCTCACGCTTGTTGTGCTGTCTCTTTGTCCTATTTCTAGGGTCACAAAAGGTCGTCGGTCCACTATCTTATGGGTACGTTCACCTGCAGTGTCACACATGGCCATGAGATAGCCTGGAGACTCTTGAGTGTCAGTCATAGGCTGATCCCTCCCTTGTCTCCTCAACTTCATTCGTTTGATACGCTCTAAGGCCTCTGCCTCTGCTTCTTCTCGAATTCGTTTTTCCTCCTCTTTACGTTGCTTAGCCTTATTGAGTCGACTTAGCATTTCCTCCGTGAGGGGTTCCTGATACAGCTTGACTCTGCATCCGCTAATATAGTTTGGGAGAACATCACCCTCTAAAGTGGCTAGTTGTACTGCTCCACTCGTGGAGATCCTATTGATGATCATAGGTCCGTAGCCTCTCTTTTCTAGCTTCCTTGCGTGTTGTTTCAATGTGTAGACTAAAACTAGATCTCCTGCTTTCAAGCCCTTATCCTTCACATGGGCATCAAAGTATGCCTTCTGTCTCTTCTTAGCTGCATATATCCCTGCAGCTGCTCTCAGTCTTGTTTCTCCTAATCGTTCAAGGTCAAAAAGTCTAGAGGAGAGTTCATGACCCGTCCATTCGTGCTCTTGTGCTACTTTCAATGTAGGTATTAAGAAGTCCAACGGTAGCACTACGTTTTGGCCAAATACCATCTGAAAGGGGGTGGCTTGGAGTACCGTTTTGTAGGTGACTCGGTATGCCCAAACAGCATGGTGTAGCTGTTTGTCCCAATCAGAGCGTTTATTGTTCACTAATTTTGTCAATACATTGCATAGGATCTTATTGGTGCTTTCGGCTTGCCCATTGGCTTGAGGGTGATAGGGGGCAAACTTCTTATGCACTACCAAGAATTCTTGGAGCAGATTTTCAATAACTTCATTCAAGAAGTGAGTGCCTCTATCACTAACTAGCTCTATGGGTAGCCCGTATCTTGTGAATACATTCTCAAACAAGAATTTAGCAGTTGTCTGAGCGTCGTTCTTCGTTGTGGCTTTTACCTCTACCCACTTGGTTAGATAATCCGTGGCAACGATGATATACTCAGCATGGGAACCCTTAGCTGGGGGATTGATAGGACCTACAAAGTCTATTCCCCACTTGGAGAATGCACGTCCGCCCATCATAGGCTTTAGTGGCATCTCATCTCTGCATATAGGATACTGGGTTCGCTGACAAATCTCACACCTCTTCACATAGGTATGTGCGTCCATGTGAAGGGTGGGCCACCAAAACCCTGCAAATAGAATTGCTTTGATCACCCTATCTGGACCAAAATGTCCTCCTGCTACACCCTGGTGAGCTGTTTCCAAGATCTTTAGGTATTCACCTTCATGGACACATAGTCTCAGGTAACCATCCTTACCCCTTTTGTATAAATTATCACCAATGATGGTGTAATCCAAGGCTTCTTGTTCCAAACTTCTTTGCCTGGCCAAAGTCATATCTTGAGGAAATGTTTTTGTCCTCAAGAAGGATACTAGGGGTTCACTCCAATCAGGCACTATGGACACTTGATAAAGAGTGGCATGTTCCACAGGTGGTTTAGTGCAGCAGATTGGGCATTCCTTGCACAACTTCTGGACATCAGCTTCCATGGTCGGCCAATGCACTCCTAGTCTCCTCAGGGTCTGTAGGGTTCGTTGTTTTGAGTAGTGTTGCTCTAATGCACCTACATGTGCTAATTGCAACCACTTAGCGTACTCGTCCTCTTCTACACAACAAGCCAAGATTCCTTGATCCGTGTGCTTGTACATACTTCCAGCCATGATGTGGTACTTTTGAGCTTTGACTACCTCCTTATCCTGTGTGTTTACTATTGGATGATTAGGTCCATATGTAAGTATTGGCACTAAGGGCTTGGCCCATTGGGGCATCACTTCCAAATTGAACAAGTATGCATCAGGTAAGTCATCTGACACTCCTTGTGGGGCGTCTTCGGATGTGAGCCTAGAGAGATGGTCTGCTCTCAAATGAGTCCTACCTTTCCTCACCACAACCTCAAAGTCATACTCCATTAATAAGAGAAACCATCTTACTAATCTTCCGGTGTTGCATGGTTTGTTTACCAGGTATAGTAATGCTTGATGATCAGTAAAAAACTTAAACTTATTTGCAAGCAAATAATGTCTAAACTTTTTAACCGCATACACCATGCCTAGTCCTTCTCTCTCAGTGGTGGTATAATTCTGTTCAGCTGCATTTAGTTGCCTACTAGCATAGGCAATAGGGAGGTCCATGTTCCCTTCACCCGTAGGTTGTGCAAGTACGCACCCAATAGCATAATTGGATGCATCCACATGAACATGGAATGGCTTATTCCAATCTGGTGTGGTCAAGATTGGTGCTGAACATAATCTTGGTTTAAGCTCCTGGAAGGAGTTCTCACACTCATTAGTCCACTCAAAATTTGTCAAAAGTCCGTACATGGGCTTTGCAATGATGGCATACATGTGAATGAATCGGCGGTAGTAACCACAATGCCCCATGAAAGCTTGAACTTCTTTGACATTCCTTGGCCTAGGTAGTTCTGCTATGGCTCTCACTTTCTCTTCGTCAGTGGATATGCCGTTCTTGGACACTATGTGTCCTAGAATCTTGCCTTGCCTGACCATGAAAACACACTTTTTTGGGTTCAGGCAGACTTGATATTCTCTGCATTTATCAAAGATCTGTCTGAGTTCGGGTATATGGGTCTGCCTAATGTTGGAATGAGCACAAAGATCATCAACATAGACTTCTAAATTCTTCCTCAGGAACTCCTTAAATACATGGCACATCAGCCTTTGGAAGGTTGCGAGAGCATTGGTCAGCCCGAATGGCATTACCCTAAAAGCGAATATACCCCACTCTGTGGCAAAAGCCGTTTTATGCTGATCTTCTGGTGCAATGGCTACTTGATTGTAGCCCGAAAACCCATCTAGGAAGCTGTACACTTCCTTGCGTGCTACCCTTTCTAATAGATGCTCAGTGATAGGAAGCGGATAGCTATCTCTAATAGTGGCTGCATTAACCTTCTTCAGGTTTATGCATACTCGTAATTTGCCGTTCTTCTTGGGCACCACTACAATGGGGGATACCCATTCAGTGTGCTCAATTTCATAGATAAATCCGGCTTCCACCAAGCGGTCTATCTCTTCTTTGATCTTAGCAGCATAGTTATCATTATATGTGTATGGCTTCTGCTTAGAGGGTTTAGCATCTGAGGTCATGGGAATTGTGTGTGAGCATATGTCTGGGTCAACACCCTTCAAATCCTTGTAGCTCCAAGCGAATACATCTCGGTATTCTCTTAGCAAGGCTATCAGCTCTTGTTCTTCCTCTTCTGTTAGGTCATGACCTATGTACGTGCATCTTTCTTCTCCTTCCTCGATGGCGACAACTATTTTCTTGGTAGTTTCCTTGCTATCATAGGCTTCTCCTGCTTGTGCCTCACGTTTAGGCATTCTTATCATGACCCTCCTATCATCTATCTCATATTTTTTAAAGTTTTCAGGGACCTCAAACAAGGATTCTTCTGCCTCCAGGGTGACTTCCTTCTTCTTTCTTTTCTTTCCTCCGCTTTTAGAAGCTACTTGTGTGGCTAACCTCACCTCATTTGTAAGCTCTCTGTGCCTCTGGGGTTGAAATTCTACTTCATAGAAGTATTCTTCATCTGATGCAAAAGGTGGGTCCATGATAATTGACTCTAGATCGGAGTCACTTGCATCCTCAAATGCATCAGGGCTAGGTTCGCATTCTTCTAGAACTGCCTCTCCCATGATTGGCTCTATGGAGAAGACTGAAATATCATAGCCATCCTCATCGCAGTGGGGTGTCCATTGTTCCTCATTGATGGCTACATCCATGGTTGCTAGAATTTCTGCCCAGCCGTGGGGTTCAAATTCTTCGTCCGGAAAGACTACAGGTGCATAGGCTGGGTCTTGGATTGATCTATGGGTTTCTTTTGCACCTACCTCTCTGGCTTTCTCTCTCTTCTCTTCTTCTACTGCTACCTTACACATCCATAAGTGGGTGTCTTCATGCATCCACGAGGATCCGGATTCTATGGAATGCATAGACTCAGTCTCATCTTTGGCTCTATGGATGGGATTCCATTGAATAGGTGGTACGTCTCTATGAGAGTAATCCTTAAGATTGACTTTGGTTGTAACACCTAGATGTTGCAAATACAAGGAATTGGTTCCCCAATCATGTACCACTTGCAACTGCCGCAGAAATGGTCTTCCCAAAATCATTTCATAGGCATGATTTTTGCTGAAGTCACATATAGCTAATGTATGTTCAAACTCGACACCACAGGTGGTGAGAGTTATTCCTTCTAGCAATCCTAAGGGTCTCTCAATATGACCATCGGCCATCTGCAATTTCATTCTCGTTGGCCTGAGTGCTGGCTTGCCTCAACGCTTCCATAGGGAAGTGGTGGCAATTGCAACTCCTGCACCTGAGTCCAAAATTGCCTTGGTGGTGTACTCCTGGTAGGTAATGGGAAGATAGGTGTTCCCTTCTTCACCTTCACACACATCTCCTATCTTATCCAAGGGTATCTCTGGCACTGTCCTATGTGATCCTACCTGGGAACGAGGTTTTGCTATCTCGGGCACTTGATTGGCTACATGTTTCCATACTTCTGGTCTAACCTTAAGCAGCTCTTCCAAAGTGAGATTGCACTGCACTTTGGTGTTCTTCACTACCTCTGTGTTCCTAGGTATAACTGAATCTTCGTTTCTTACCATGACTGTAGGTGCCCTCATACAGGTGGACTTTGCTTCCCATGGGCCTGTGAAATGGGGTAGTTCTTGTAAAGAATTAGACTCGAAGTCTAATCTTTCTTGAGATTGGGCACTCTCCTGTTCTCCATAAATGGAAGGAAGGTCTTGTGGGAATTGATCGTGTGTGTCATCCACCAGCTCAAAAGGAGGAGGGGCTTCACTTTCTTTAGCCCATTTGTCTTCTTGAATCTCGCGTAGGAATTCTGGTGTGAACCGATTCATAGACGATGATGTGTCTGGCTCCGTAGAGTTAGGCACATAGGCTTTCTGGGTAGGAAAACCTGCTCTTATACTAGCCTTGTCATGGTGTTGAGGGGCGTGTTCCTTTTGTGATTGTGCCATTAGATTCTATATTCTTTCTAAGGAGGGGGGGGGGGTGTCTGGATCAGTGGAATTGAGCACATAAGCTTTCGGTGGGGAATGGGTCATGTTTTTGCTTGCTTTATCTCTTTCTTGATTTTTTTCTTCCTTGGCAGATCTTGCAATTATGCCCTCTAACTTCTCTAGAAGTCCATCCAAGTGTAATTGTGTCTTGGCTGAGCCCAAGTAATTGAAAAGGCGACTGGCTTCAAACATAGTCTGAGCCAATGCGACCATTTTCGCACAAAGCTTGGTTCTTTCTATCTCTAGGTCAGCTCTAGGGTAGCACTTGTCATGATCCGTTACATTTGGCCCTTCTTGGATTCTGGCCTAATATGCTTTAAGCATCATGTCTATGTCTTCAGGAGTGGGATCAGCTAATACTGATCCTACTCGGGGTGGTGGGTGGGTTACGTGGGGTGTATTAGAGGGTGGAGGGATGGAGGGTGATGGGGATGGTAGCGGTGGGAATGTGTGAGAGTGCGGTTGAGATGTGATCTCTATGATTTTTGCTTTGGTTTCTCTCAAGCTTTCTTCAAGTTCGTTCATCTTTTTTGCCCATTGCCTTTTCTTTCTTTCACGACTATCCTTCTAGGCTCTAGTCCTCTTTTTGGTTATGCTCTCTGTTTCACTCACCTCGGGGCTCTTTTCCTGACCAACACCTTGGTTTTGTTGTAGTGCTTGGGCTCTTGTGATCACTTGCACAGGTGCAGTGGAAGTCACACTCCCTGTGGAGTCTACCACTAACCCAACAACATTGATAGGAGTGATTTTAGGCATGTTATTAGGGTTCTTTGGGCAATCTCGCAGGAGATGCTCTTTCCCGCAGTCTTGACAGAAACCCTGAATGGTTACTGGTTGAGGTTGTGAAGGGGCAGGCAGTGGACAATCACGTATAAGGTGATCTCCCTGACATTTGAAGCATGGTCCTCTAGGAAATGGGGGTCGTACCTGTCTAGGTTGAGGTTTAGAGTTGGGGTTTGTGTACATGACATTGGCATACTCAGGCTCCCCACTATTTTCACTTGGGTCCTCATAATAGTATGACTCGTTATGCTCGGGTGACTGCATGTAATAAGCCTGTGGGCTATCAATATGTGTGGAGTCAAAACTATGGTCACTCGGATCACTGTCTGATAGCAATGGGGTGATTGGGACTATGGCCCTGTTCGGATTTTCTTCAGTAGATGCATATTTCACTGGGATCGCATTGATTGGAGCAGGGGGTTGCTGCACTAGGACTGGTTGAGGTCTCTGCTGCCCTGGATAAGGTGGCTGATAAGTTTGCTGTGGTCGGTTGTATTGTTGTGGTGGGTACTGATTCTGGTATCTACCTTGTTGTGGATATGGCTGAGGGTAATTTTGCCTAACAGTTTGTTTGTTATATGGGCAGTCTTGTGCAGTGTGGTTGGTGTACCTGCGCTCTATGGTGCAGTACTGGCTACTAGGATTCGCCTGGGGTTGGGCCATGATGGGACATACACTTGCCATATGGTCACCGCCACAAGTGTAACACCGCTTAACTGGGGCAAATCTCGGAATTTGTTTGCTAGAGACACCTAGTTTTTGAGCTACCTTCTCTGCAAGTTCCTCAATGGATGTGGATTGACCAGATGTGAGGTTACTAGAGCTATCTGAGTCCTTATAGATTTTTGATAGTTCCAATTCCTCACCTAGATTGTCCTCAATGTCTATGCACATGCGCACGCACTCTTCTATCGTTCTGGGGTCCTTCAGATACACATATGACCTGAGCTTGGTGCTCAACAGTCCATCTAAGAACAAGGCCACTTGTTTGGCTGGTGTGGGTAACTCCGGCATCGGGCATCTCTCCAGGTACTGCCTAAACCTTCTTCCAGCTAGTCTGACCGTCTCTTGAGGTGTTTGTTTGAAGCTATGAATTAGTGAGGAGGTGTTATGCCTGATTCCACTCTTAGAAAACTCAACGATAAATGCCTCTAAGAGCTGGTCTATGTTTCTAAAATGCCTCTCGTTTAGTGGTTGAAACCACGTAAGGGCAGTGTTCCTAAGGGTTAGACCGAAAGCATTATATTGTGTGAATAGGTCCTCTACCTGTTCAGCTTTCAATACTTGTCGAAATTCTGCCACATGGTCATAAGGGTCTCCCGTGCCATCGAAATAATTCTTCATGGACTTCACCAGTTGAGTTGGTCGCAGGGTCCTAGTGTGTTCTCTCGGTCTTGGCAAAGGGAAATCGTCATCATTCCTTTGATTCCATGGGGTTCTATGTCCCTCAGGTCCCAGTCTATTCCTTTCTGTTCCCATCCTTTCTCTTCCCAGGGAGTTGGCAAAACTTACCTCAGGTTTGTCTCTACTTCTATCTCTTTGCGCTCCATGAGCTTGGGAGGTCCCAGCTCCTTGGTGAGCAAAAGACACATTAGACCTTGGTTGGGGAAAAACGAATTCTCCCTTCCATGTGTAGGCATGTCTGCCATGCTCAGTGACCACGAAGATTCTCTCTGATGCATTGTCTAGGTAGGTTACTTGGCCTGGGCTATCAGGGTCTTTAAACTCATATATTGTGAGGGCACTCACTTCCTGGGGTTGAGCAGATTTGTATCTCCAAAAAGCCTCATCGGTTTCTCGGTTTAAAAGCAGATCTATGCTTTTATTATCCTGTGGAATCCACTCTGGAGTCATGATTCTGGTCAAGACAGATTTACCACGGGGAGTTCTTGGCTCTCTCTCTAAGTTCCCTTGCTCTATATCACCCATGTCGGTCTCCGCAATCACATTTCCAAACTCATCAGTTCTATCAGGAAGAGTGGTGACTACATATATAGTCCCCTCTTTATCTAGGTATGCTCCATTCTCAAACTTGACTACCGGGTGGTCTAATCCATGGGGTTGATCAGGGTTCTTAATCTGGACCACCGATCTTCTCAGTCCGTCTTCGTAGATGCGAGCACCTAGACGATTCGTCCTGATATATTCCAATTGAGTCTTGTAAGGTCCCTCTGGCTTTTCTAGATAAGCCACCCCTGAACTACCCACTGGTCTCTCCATGTGATAGGACATCTCAGAATCACTTGTTTCTGATCTGGGAGTGTATGGGTAATCACTCAACTGCTGGGCCCAAGACCTGGCAGTGTGATTGACACTAGCTTCAGAAGATCTGAGGCTTTGTCTGTCTCGGCCTAAGTGTCTGCCTGATCTAAGGTTCATATGCCTGATTTATCTACCCCCTTGGACCCAAGCACACTCTCGTTGCAGGTTAATTTGCACCAATCACTTTGTTCTTTTGAGTTGAATATTATGTTTACGGTCTTGTCTGAAATCGCGTCGTCAGGAGTACTTAAGTGAATTTCCGCACTTGATAAGTGATCGATTCCAGTTTACCTTTTGCCCCTTAGAGTTTTCGCACTTAAGACCTACTTAATTCTTGCACTTGGTTGATTAATACTCTTGGACTTGATTCGTGCCTAACGTTGCCCTAATTAATTACCACACCTAAGTCGTACTTAGCCTAGGCTAGGAAGTGACAAAGGAGGGTTGAGAGATCTTCCAACCTCAATTTAGCTGGTTGACCAGACTGCTACACAAGCCTAGGAAGCCTTCTCCCAAGCTTGGTACTCACCCTTGCTAGCTTGCTTTGGATTGCCTTGAGTGCACACAATGTTCCTGCAAAAGCTCACCAGTCAGTATAGCTCTCTTACCACAAGTAATTGACAGACACACATCAATATTTGTAGTCCCCCTAGAGTAACTCACTGTACCCCTTCAATCTTAAGACCACCTAGTTTCACCTAAAGGTCAACTTAAAAACATGTTCTAAAACTCCGCGTATGATTCTTACAAAAACAAGTCGAGGTCCACGTAGGATTCTCAACGAGCTTTCCAACGAGACCAAAATCTCATCAATCGGAGTTCGTACGGTCAAGTTATGACCATTCAGGCACTAAAGGGTCAAAACAGGCTCTCAGGGTTCAGGAGATCCCTCTCTGATTTCTAGGTCTTTTGCTCACTTCCAAGGTTCTAAAGTTATACCAAGGTGCCTAAAATTAAGCTCTACTACCCTTCAATTCACTCAAAAATAACCCTAAATTTTTCATGTGTTAAAGGCCGTGTATCGCGATAGGTCGGGTCGAGGTGTCGCAATAGGTCGAAGTGTCGCGATAGGTGGGAAGTGTCGTGATAGCTCGTGAGGTGTCGCGATAGGTCGAAGTGTCGCGATAGCTCATGAGGTGTCACGATAGGTCGAAGTGTCGCGATAGCTCGTGAGGTGTCACGATAGGTCGAAGTGTCGCGATAGGTCGTGAGGTGTCGCGATAGGTCGTGAGGTGTCGCGATAGGTCGAAGTGTCGCGATAGGTCGTGAGGTGTCGCGATAGGTCATGAGGTGTCACGATAGGTCGTGAGGTGTCGCAATAGCTCGTGAGTGTCGCGATACCTGGAGGTGTCGCGATAGCTCGGGATATGGTGAATTTTTCTGTTCTGTCTAGTGATCCTGGGAGCTCTAGGCCTGCGCAGTGTCGTGGTGCACTCAGAATCGTGATTGGGTGAAATTTTTGGAGTGTCACGATAGCTCGAGCTCAACGCCTCGGGGACTGTGCAGACAGATTCTCTACCTGCTGAGCTTGTTGGAGATGATGATGGAGCTGCCACCTGCAAGAAACATGCAAAAGACACACAAAACAAGAACACACAAGCTCGCTCTCTCTCAAACTCGCACACCACAAATGAGGGGAATGACAAGGAAGAGGGAATATGTAGTGGAGAAGGAGGTGGAGGTGGAGATGGAGAAGAAGGTGAAGATGGAGATGGAGGTGGAGAAAAATCAGAAATTTACCGACTACTTACCCTTCCAACGCGTCCTCTCTACGTCTTACCATCACACGCTCGTCCTCAAAGCTCGAATCCCCGGCAACGTCGCCAAAATTTGGTGTAGCTCAGTGATGAGTAGCACCTCCTTTAATGTCAATCCGGGAAGACGTGAGGATGGTATGAAGACCACGAGCAAGTGGAAGCACAAGTGCGTGAGTGAGAAGCACACTAACATGCACACACATACACACACACGCGCACACACGGCAAGAACAAAGAGAGTAAGACAATGGAATCACTTCTATTGCAACAAAGTTCTCATACCAGCTCAAAACTACAAGAAGCTACCCCAAAAATGAGCTCTCTAGCTCTATTTATAGTTTTTGACTAGCTTTGGCCCTGTCCAGACCTAGTGTCCGGCCTAGTTAAAAATTAGGTTCCAGGGCTTATTTGAGGGCCCAAAGGAGATCTAAAAATTATGAAAATTGGCAGGCAACTACTTCTAAGGCTCCCCAAGCTCGAGGACTCCTCGGCTTGTACAAAATGGAGCTACAAAAAGGTGAAATGATATTTACAAGGGTTTGTAGTGATGAGAATCACTTTAAAATGATGTGAGGGTTTTGAAAAAAATGAAGGGTTGCCTTAGTGCTAGATCTGCATGTGTGTCCGTACTTGCTTCTTCCCGTATACTGGCAACAGAGCACTAAGTCAAATAATTAAGCACATATGACCAAATTAGAAAGTTTCTTCTAGTTGACCATTGGTCAAACTTGTCTCTTTTGATTCATCTTTTTGAGAGTGATCTTCCAAGGTACATAGGGTATCTAATCCATCCTTTGGAAAGCTAAAAGGGCCAACCATGCATCTCTGGAGTTCATTTGGCTGGTGTAGTGCAAAGATTTTGCAGCACCACTTCATCTTCATCAAATATAAAACATCTCTTCACAGTGGTATGAGAGCAAGGTTGGACAACATGGCAGATGGATTTCCTTCATCAATTGACAAATTGGATAGAGGTAACTACTTAGCCTGGTCATTAAGGATGGAATCTTATCTTGAAGGCAGGAATTTATATGGTTATGCAGATGGAGATGAAGTTATGCCAAGTTTCAGGAATAAAAGCCAACCTACACAAGAAGAGCAAGAAAGATTAAGCACATGGTGTTCCAAGGATGCACTTGCAAGGTCTTATCTCCTCAACTCTATCTCAAATTGTTTGTTGACTCACATCAGAAGTTGTAAAACATCTCAAGAAATATGGAATGCACTTGAGGCCTTCTTCTCTTCAAGCACAAAGGCCAGAAATGGTTGGACTTCACAACCCTCAAGAAATCTTCCAAGAAAAATGTGACTGATTTTGTCACAAAGATCAAAGACATTGTTGATCAACTAGGAAGCATTGGTGAAGTGATAGATGAAGAACAAATTGTAAGACAAGTCATCAATGGCTTGAAGGCAAATGACAAGTGGGAATCCTTTACAACAACAATGGATCTGTACATGGATATGCATGTACGAGATTTCAATACACTCATGGGACAACTACTTACTCAAGAGGCCAAGCTTATGAAGAATGGAGAAGGTTCCAAAGGTAACTGATCCTCTGCTTTGTATACTGATAAAAGTAAGTCCAAAGACAAAAAAGAAAAAGGGAAGAAAGTGGATGATGAAGCAGGTATACATCAAGCTAACTATGCAGGTAGAGGAAGACATGGTAGAGGTAGAGGCAGAGGAGGAAGACAAGGTAGGGGGAGACCCCAAGAATCTAACGCTTGTTCTATTTGTGGACTAACCAATCACACAAATGAAATTTGCTTTAGGAATTCCAAGAATCAAAGAGGCAGAGGCTACAATAGAGGAAGTTATGGCTACTCAAGAGGAAGGTCTAACAACTTCAATGGCTACCAAAACAATCACAACCATCCAAACTATCAAGGAGGCAATAGAGGAAGAAGAGATTTCAATAACTACACAGAAGACTCAAATCAAGAAGACTCATTGCTAATCATAAATATGACAATGCCTCAAGGTAAATCTAATGAACATGTTTTCTACATAGATTCAGGTTGTTCCAATCATGTGGCAGGAAATGTGGCCCTCCTATCAAATTAAAAAGATCTAAGGAACAACCATGAAGTGAAAACAGGTTATGATACAAGGCATCTTGTGGAGAAGATAGGAAATGTAAAAGCACTTGATGGAAATATCAACCTACTTAGCAAGGCACTTTATGTCCCCACCATCACAAAGAATTTGATAAGTGTAGGAAAGATTGTGGAGAAAGGCCTACAAATCAGGTTCACAAAAGGAGGAGCATTTGTTGAAGATCCAAGTCAAGGATTCAGGAGGATTGCAAAGGGTGAAAAGACAGGTAGATTATTCACATTTGAATTAAAAGACACAAGGAACATTGCTCTTTTTAATTATGGTAGTCAGACACTCACAGAATTGGAAGTATGGCACAAGAGGTTAGCACATAGTGGTGAAAGCTCATTAAAACAAATTTGCAGGGACCAAAGTGTACTTGGACTCCCTAATTTGTCAAAGCAACATACGATTTATAAGTCTAGTGCATGTCAATTTGGAAAGTCTCATAGATAACCATTCATGAAGAAAGGATATATGCATGGATATCTCTTGGACTTCATTCATACAGATGTATGGGGACATAGCAAGGATGCTTCAATATCTGGATCAAGGTAATATGCCTCCTTCATTGATGATTGCAGTAGATGGACTATACTATACTTTATGAAACACAAGGATGAAGTTTTTTCATGCTTCAAAAGGTATTTAGCCTGTTGGAGATAGACATCTGCGGAAGCACGCGAACAGCACAAGGAAGGAGAAGAATGTACAAAGATAAGTATCCCATTAGGGCAATAGGCATATATACAAGATGAGGGAAAAAACCTCCTAAAGAGGGAAAAAAGTGCCCCGGTGGTCCTAGTGTGTTCACACACATCACTACCTATATATATCAACAAATCCCCCTGGGAGTGATGCGGTGAACAAGGAGTTGGCACTCATGTATAAGGAACTGCCAAGCTATGTGGAAATCACTCCACGAAAGGAAGTAAGCCCAAAGCTTTGCGAAAAGCATCCCTAGGCAGAGCCTTTGTGAAAAGGTCTATAATGTTCTCCTACGTGGGCACATATGCCAAGCTGATCTCCCCAGCAGAGAACCCCTCCCTGACATAGTGATAATGCACCTCAATGTGCTTAGTGTGAGCATGGAACACAGGGTTCCTTGCAACTGCCAATGCGCTCTGACTATCAGTGAAGATGGTGGTGGCAAAAGACTGACCAACACCCAAATCAATCATAAGGCATCTGAGCCACACTATTGACAGTATACGGGAAGAAGCAAGTACGAACACACATGCAGATCTAGCACTAAGGCAACCCTTCATTTTTTTTTTCAAAACCCTTACATCATTTTTAAGTGATTCTCATCACTAAAAACCCTTGTAAATATCATTTCACCTTTTTGTAGCTCCATTTTGTACAAGCCGAGGAGTCCTCGAGCTTGGGGAGCCTTAGAAGTAGTTGCCTACCAATTTTCATAATTTTTAGATCTGGTTTGAGCCCTCAAATAAGCCCTGGAACCTAATTTTTAACTAGGCCGGACACTAGGTCTGGACAGGGCCAAAGCTAGTCAAAAACTATAAATAGAGCTAGAGAGCTCATTTTTGGGCTAGCTTCTTGTAGTTTGAGTTTGTATGAGAACTTTCTTGCAATAGAAGTGATTCCATTGTCTTACTCTCTTTGTTCTTACAGTGTGTGCGCGTGTGTGTGTATGTGTGTGCATGCTTGTGTGCTTCTCACTCACGCACTTGTGCTTCCACTTGCTCGTGGTCTCCATACCATCCTCATGTCTTCCCGGATTGACATTAAAGGAGGTGCTACTCATCACTGAGCTACACCAAATTTTGGCGCCGTTGCCGGGGACCGAGCTTTGAGGACGAGCGTGTGATGGTAAGACGTAGAGAGGACGCGTTGGAATGGTAAGTAGTAGGTAAATTTCTGATTTTTCTCCATCTTCATCTTCATCTTCACCTCCACCTCCATCTCCACCTCCTTCTCCACTACATATTCCCTCTTCCTTATCATTCCCTCATTTGTTGTGTGCGAGTTTGAGAGAGAGCGAGTGTGTGTGCTTGTCTTTGTGTGTTTTTTGCATGTTTCTTGCAGGTGGCAGCTCCATCATCATCTCCAGCAAGCTCAGCAGGTACAGAAATTGTCTGCACAGTCCCCGAGGCGTTGAGCTCGAGCTATCGCGACACTCCGAAAATTTCACCCAATCACGATTCTGAGTGCACCACGACACTGCGCAGGCCTAGAGCTCCCAGGATCACTAGATAGAACAGAAAAATTCACCATATCCCGAGCTATCGCGACACCTCGAGGTATCGCGACACCTCACCAGCTATCGCGATACCCCGACCTATCGCGACACTTCACGAGCTATCGCAACACTTCACGAGCTATCGCGACACCCCGACCTATCGCGACACTTCACGAGCTATTGCGACACCCCGACCTATCGCGACACCTCACGAGCTATCGCGACACCACGACCTATCGCGACACTTCACGAGCTATCGCGACACTTCACGAGCTATCGCGACACCCCGACCTATCGCGACACTTCACGAGCTATCGCGACACCCCGACCTATCGCGACACCTCACGAGCTATCGCGACACCCCGACCTATCGCGACACTTCACGAGCTATCGCGACACCTCGACCTATCGCGACACTTCACGAGCTATCGCGACACCTCGACCTATCGCGACACTTCCCACCTATCGCGACACCTCGACCCGACCTATCGCGATACACGGCCTTTAACGCATGAAAAGTTAGGGATAATTTTGAGTGAATTGAAGGGTAGTTGAGCTTAATTTTAGGCACCTTGGTATAACTTTAGAACCTTGGAAGTGGGCAAAAGACCTAGAAACCAGAGAGGGATCTCCTGAACCCTGAGAGCCTGTTTTGACCCTATAGTGTCTGAATGGTCATAACTTGACCATACGAACTCCGATTGATGAGATTTTGGTGGAACTAAGTTGTTCTCAGATTCAGGGGGTACAGTGAACTACTCCAAGGGGACTGAAATTATTGAAGTGTGTCTTTCAATTACTTGTGGCAATAGAGCTATACTAACAGGTGAGCTTTTGCAGGAACTTTGTGTGCGCTCAAGGCAATCCAAAGCAAGCTAGCAAGGGTGAGTACCAAGCTTGGGAGAAGGCTTCCTGGGCTGGTGTAGCAGTCTGGTCAACCAGCTAATTGAGGTTGGAAGATCTCTCAACCCTCCTTTGTCAATTCCTAGCCTAGGCTAAGTACGACTTAGGTGTGGTAATTAATTAGGGCAACGTTAGGCACGAATCAAGTCCAAGAATATTAATCAACCAAGTGCAAGAAGTAAATAGGTCTTAAGTGCGAAAACCCTAAAGGACAAAAGGTAAACGAGAATCGATCACTTATCAAGTGCGGAAATTCACTTAAGTACTCCTGACGACGCTATTTCAGACAAGACTGTAAACATAATATTCAACTCAAAAGAACAAAGTGATTGGTGCAAATTAACTTGCAACGAGAGTGTGCTTGAGTCCAAGGGGGTAAATAAATCAGGCATATGAACCTTAGATCAGGCAGACACTTAGGCCGAGACAGACAAAGCCTCAGATCTTCTGAAGCTAGTGTCAATCACACTGCCAGATCTTGGGCCCAACAGTTGAGTGATTACCCATACACTCCCAGATCAGAAACCAGTGATTCTGAGATGTCCTATCACATGGAGAGAATAGTAGGTAGTTCAAGGTTGGCTTATCTAGAAAAGCCAGAGGGACCTTACAAGACTCAATTGGAATATATCAGGACGAATCGTCTAGGTGCTCGCATCTACGAAGACGGACTGAGAAGATTGGTGGTCCAGATTAAGAACCCCGATCAACCCCATGGATTAGACCACCCGGTAGTCAAGTTTGAGAATGGAGCCTACCTAGATAAAGAAGGGACTATATATGTAGTCACCACTCTTCCTGATAGAGCTGATGAGTTTGGAAATGTGATTGCGGAGACCGACATGGGTGATATAGAGCAAGGGAACTTAGAGAGAGAGCCAAGAACTCCCCGTGGTAAATCTGTCTTGACTAGAATCATGACTCCAGAGTGGGTTCCACAGGACAATAAAAGCATAGACCTGCTTTTAAACCGAGAAACCGATGAGGCTTTTTGGAGATACAAATCTGCTCAACCCCAGGAAGTGAGTGCCCTCACAATCTATGAGTTTAAAGACCCTGATAGCCCAGGCCAAGTAACCTACCTAGACAATGCATCAGAGAGAATCTTCGTGGTCACTGAGCATGGCAGACATGCCTATACATGGAAGGGAGAATTTGTTTTTCCCCAACCAAGGTCTAATGTGTCCTTTGGTCACCAAGGAGCTGGGACCTCCCAAGCTCATGGAGCTCAAAGAGATAGAAGTAGAGACAAACCTGAGGTAAGTTTTGTCAACTCCCTAGGAAGAGAAAGAACGGGAACAGAAAGGAATAGAGCGGAACCGGAGAGACATAGAACCCCATGGAATCAAAGGAACATTGATGATTTTCCTTTGCCAAGGCCGAGAGAACACACTAGGACCCTACGACCAACTCAACTGGTGAAGTCCATGAAGAATTACTTCGATGGCACGGGATACCCTTATGACCATGTGGCAGAATTTCGGCAAGTATTGAAAGCTGAACAGGTAGAGGACCTATTCACACAATATAATGCTTTCGGTCTAACCCTTAGGAACACTGCCCTTACGTGGTTTCAACCACTGAATGAGAGGCATTTCAGAAACATAGACCAACTCTTAGAGGCATTTATTGTTGAGTTTTCTAAGAGTGGAAACAGGCATAACACCTCCTCACTAATTCATAACTTCAAACAAACACCTCAAGAGACGGTCAGACTAGCTGGAAGAAGATTTAGACAGTACCTGGAGAGATGCCCGATGCCGGAATTACCCACCCCAGCCAAACAAGTGGCCTTGTTCCTAGATGGATTGTTGAGCACTAAGCTCATGTCATATGTGTACCTGAAGGACCCCAGAACGATAGAAGAGTGCGTGCGCATGTGCATAGACATTGAGGACAATCTAGGTGAGGAATTAGAGCTATCAAAAATCTATAAGGATTCTGATAGCTCTAGTAACATGACATCTGGTCAATCCACATCCATCGAGGAACTTGCAGAGAAGGTAGCCCAAAAACTAGGTGTCTCTAGCAAGCAAATTCCGAGATTTGCCCCAGTTAAGCGGTGCTACAATTGTGGCGGTGACCATATGGCAAGTGTATGTCCCATTATGGCCCAACCCCAGGCGAATCCTAGTAGCCAGTACTGCACCATAGAGCGCAGGTACACCAACCACACTGCACAAGACTGCCCATATAACAAACAAACTGTTAGGCAAAATTACCCTCAGCCATACCCACAACATGGTAGATACCAGAATCAGTACCCATCACAACAATATAACAGACCACAGCAAACTTATCAGCCACCTTATCAAGGGCAGCAGAGACCTCAACCAGTCCTAGTACAGCAACCCCCTGCTCCCTCCAATGTGATCCCAGTGAAATATGCATCTACTGAAGAAAATCCGAATAGAGCCATAGTCCCAGTCACCCCATTGCTATCAGACAGTGATCCAAGTGACCATAGTTTTGACTCCACACATATGGATAGCCCACAGGCTTACTACATGCAGTCACCCGAGCATAACAAGTCATACTATTATGAGGACCCAAGTGAAAATAGTGGGGAACCTGAGTATTCTAATGTCATGTACACAAACCCCAACTCTAGACCTCAACCTAGGCAGGTACGACCCCCAATTCCTAGAGGACCATGCTTCAGATGTCAGGGAGATCACCTTATACGTGATTGTCCACTACCTGCCCCGACACAACCTCAACCAGTAACCATTCAGGGCTTCTGTCAAGACTGCGGGAAAGAGCATCTCCTACGAGATTGCCCAAAGAACCCTAATAACATGCCTAAAATCACTCCTCTCAATGTCGTTGGGTTAGTTGTAGACTCCACAGGGAGTGTGACTTCCACTGCACCTGTGCAGGTGATCACAAGAGCCCAGGCACTTCAACAACACCAAGGTGTTGTTCAGGAAAAGAGCCCCGAGGTGAGTGAAACAGAGAGCATAACCAAAAAGAGGACTAGAGCCTGGAAGGATAGTCGTGAAAGAATGAAGAGGCAATGGGCAAAAAAGATAAACGAACTTGAAGAAAGCCTGAGAGAAACCAAGGCAAAAATCACAGAGATCACATCTCAACCGCACTCACACACACTTCCACCTCTACCATCCCCATCACCCTCCATTTCTCCACCCTCTAATACACCCCACGTAACCCACCCACCACCCCGAGTAGGATCAGTATTAGCTGACCCCACTCCTGAAGGCTTGGACATGATGTTCAAGGCCTACCAGGCTCGACTTCAAGAAGGGCCAACAGCTGCAAACCTAGACAAGAGTTACCCTAGAGCAGATTTAGAGATTGAACGGATGAAAATGTGCGTGAAAATGGTAGAACAAGCTCAAGCTATACTTGAGACTAGTCAAAAGTTCAATCAGACAAACTCTGTCAAGCCGGATTTGCATTTCCAAGGCTTACTAGAAAGATTAGAGCAGTTGGTAAACAAATCACAAGTTTCTTTACCTCCACAGGCTCAACCAGTTGTTGAAAGAGGAAGCTCGCCACCAAAGGGAGCTTATGTTCCTAATTCCACGGATGCTGGAATACCTCCTTCAATTCAACAGTACTCTCAAGAGTTCTTGCAGGAAATACAAGAAGAGAAATGGGCCAAGGAGAAGGGTGATTCCCCTCCTATTCCTGAGATTGATGATCTTCATGATCAATTTCCCCAAGACATTCCGTCTATCTATGGAGATCAAACAGAGCAACAAGAGGATGAGAGATTAGATTTTGAATCTAATTCTTTACAAGAGTTGCCTCATTTCACAGGCCCATGGGAATCTGAATCTCTCCAGATCAGAGCTCCCACAATATTGGTGAGAAATGAAGACTCAGTGATTCCTAGGAACACTGATGTTGTGAAGAACACTAAGGTTCAATGTCATCTCACTGTAGAGGAGCTGCTCAAGGCAAAACCGGAGCTCTGGAATCATGTGAAGGATCAGGTTCCAGAACTTGAATCCAATACACCAAAAGTAGGCTCTAAGCAAAAAGTACCAGAGATACCTCTCGACAAGATAGGAGACATGAGCGAAGGTGAAGAAGGTAACACTTATCTTCCGATCACCTATCAAGGTTACACAACCAAAGCAATTGTGGATTCGGGTGCTGGTGTTGCTATTGCGACCACCTCCTTGTGGAAGCGATGGGGCAAACCTACCTTAAGACCAACGAGAATGAAACTTCAAATGGCAGATGGTCATTTTGAAAGACCTCTCGGATT
Source organism: Ceratopteris richardii (assembly GCA_020310875.1). Lineage (NCBI taxonomy): Eukaryota > Viridiplantae > Streptophyta > Polypodiopsida > Polypodiales > Pteridaceae > Ceratopteris > Ceratopteris richardii. The sequence continues at coordinate 92,330,288 of CM035426.1, forward strand.
GCTTGAAGGGATAACTCTAACCACGTGTGGTGTAGAGTTTGAACATACATTTGCTATATGTGACTTTGAGAAGAATAATGTTTACGAGATGATCCTAGGAAGACCTTTCCTACGACAATTGCAAATAGTACAGGATTGGGGAACCAACTCCTTGTACTTACAGCACTTAAGGGTCACCACCAAGGTCAATTTGAAGGATTACACCTTCAGAGATGTACCACCCCTACAGTGGAATCCTATCCACAAAGCGAAAGAAGATTCTATCTCCGTGCATTCTGGAAGTTCACCTGAACCATCCTGGCTGCATGAAGATACTCACTTGTGGATGTGCAAGGTCGCGGAGGAAGAGGAAAAGCGCCTAAAAGCGAGAGAAGAAGGAACTCCCCCAGGAGATAGACCAATAAAAGACCCAGCCTATACACCGATGATATTTCCAGATGAGGAATTTGAGCCTCATGGTTGGGCAGAAATCTTAGCTACCATGGACATTGCAGTTAATGAGGAACAATGGACACCCCATTGTGATGAGGAGGGTTATGACATTTCAGTGTTCATGTGTCAGCCCTTGTTGGAAGAGTGTGATCCTAGTGAGTTCATAGAAGAAGAAGAGGATGACGATGATCTAGAATCCATTGTGATGGATACATACTTTGACTCAGAGGAACACTACTTAGAAGACCTAGGAGTGTTAACCCAAAAGGAAGAAGAACCCCTTGCGAGTATTAAAACGATAAGTTCAAAGAAAGGAAGTGAAGGAGGTCAAAAGAAAAAGAAAAGAAAAGCAGCGAGACAAGAAGAGGAAGAATCATTGTTTGAAGTACCAGAAAATTTCAAGAAATATGAAGTGGAAGACCGGAAAATTTTGGTACGAATGCCTAAGAGAGAGGCCATTATAGGAGAAGCATATGATAATAAAGAAAAGACCAAAGAAATTGTAGTGACCATTGAAGGGAATGAAGAGCGATGTACGTACATAGGAGACGACCTAAGTGCAGAGGAAGAAGCAGAGCTTGTAGCTCTATTAAGGGAATATAGGGATGTGTTTGCATGGCACTATAGAGACTTGAAAGGAGTAGATCCAGAGATTTGCTCTCATACGATTCCGATGACCGCTGATGCCAAGCCCACCAAACAAAAGCCCTACACATATAATGACAATTATGCAGCCAAAATAAAAGAGGAAATTGATAGGCTGATTGAAGCCGGATTCATCTATGAGATTGAGCACACTGAATGGGTGTCCCCCATTGTAGTGGTGCCCAAGAAGAATGGGAAATTGCGAGTGTGCATTAACCTTAAAAAAGTCAATGCCGCTACGATCCGAGATAGTTATCCACTTCCAATCACCGAACATCTATTGGAGCGTGTTGCAGGCAAGGAAGTTTACAGCTTCCTTGATGGATTTTCAGGTTACAACCAAGTAGCCATTGCCCCCGAAGATCAACACAAAACGGCCTTTGCCACAGAATGGGGAATCTTTGCATTTCGTGTGATGCCATTTGGGCTCACCAATGCACCTGCAACATTCCAAAGACTCATGTGTCATGTCTTCAAAGAGTTCTTGCGAAAGAGCTTAGAAGTATATGTGGATGATTTGTGCGCTCATTCCCAAGAGAGAAGTTACCACATCCCTGAGCTCAGGCAAATCTTCAACAAGTGTAGAGATTATCGAGTGTGTCTGAATCCAGAGAAGTGTGTGTTTATGGTACGACAAGGCAAGATCTTAGGTCACATTGTTTCTAAGAACGGAATATCAACAGATGAAGACAAGGTAAGAGCAATAGCAGAATTGCCCAGACCAAGGAATGTTAAAGAGGTACAAGCCTTTATGGGCCATTGTGGATATTACCGTAGGTTTATCCACATGTATGCCATCATAGCTAAACCTCTTTATGGGTTATTAACAAATTTTGAGTGGAGTGAGGAATGCGAGACTTCCTTCAACGAGCTGAAGAGACATTTGTGCACAGCACCAATATTGACTACTCCGGATTGGAGCAAACCCTTTCATGTCCATGTAGATGCCTCAAATCACGCAATCGGATGTGTGCTAGCACAACCCACAGGTGAAGGAAACCTAGATTTGCCGATAGCATATGCTAGTAGGCAATTAAACGCAGCTGAACGAAATTATACCACAACGGAGAGGGAAGGCCTAGGTATGGTATATGCTGTGAAGAAGTTTAGACACTATCTATTGGCCAATAAGTTCAAGTTTTTCACTGATCATCAAGCTTTACTATATTTGGTCAATAAACCTTGCAATACAGGCCGCTTAGTAAGATGGTTCCTCTTACTAATGGAATACGACTTTGAAGTTGTTGTCAGGAAAGGTAGAACCCATCTTAGGGCTGACCATCTTTCTCGCATCACTTCAGGAGAGCCACCGCAAGGAGTGTCTGATGAATTGCCCGATGCTTATCTGTTCAATTTAGAAGTTGTTCCTAAATGGGCAAATAAGTTGGTACCAGTCCTAACCTTCGGGCCTGCAAATAAGAATGTGAAAACAAGCAAAGAGGAAATTGTAAAATCACTAAAGTATCAAATATTGGCCGGAAGTATGTACAAGCAAGATGCCGAGGGCGTATTAGCTTGTTGTGTCGAGGACGATGAACATACTAGTTGGTTGCAACAAGCCCATGAGGGATTGCTAGGGAATCACTACTCTAAACAACGAACATTGCAGAATCTAAAACGCTTAGGAGTGTATTGGCCTAGCATGGACAAAGAAATACAAGAGTGGATTCACAATTGTTCAGTGTGCCAGAAGAGAACCCCAGTGGAACATGCCACTCTTTATCACGTGTCATTAATCCCAGATTGGAGTGCTCCATTGGTCGAGTTCATGAGATCGGGAACATTACCCAATCAGGCTAGTCTTGCAAGAAAACGGAGCATGGAGCAAGAGGCTCGAGACTATGCCTTAGTAGGAGACAACCTATATCGAAGAGGCAAGGATGGTTACCTAAGACTGTGCCTTCATGAATCAGACTATTTGAAAGTCTTAGAAGCGGCGCACAGCGGTACTGCAGGTGGACACTTTGGGCCTGACAGAGTAATTAAGACCATTCTATTCTCGGGACTTTGGTGGCCCACTCTTCATATGGATGCACATACTTATGTGAAGAGTTGCGACACATGCCAACGTGCCCAATATCCAATAAGAAAAGATGAAATGCCCTTAAGGCCAATGATGGGAGGACGTGCATTTTCAAAGTGGGGTATAGACTTTGTAGGTCCCATCAACCCCCCAGCTAGAAACTCCCATGCAGAATACATTATTGTAGCCACAGATTACCTTACAAAGTGGGTGGAAGTAAAAGCCACGACAAAGAATGATGCTCAAACGACGGCTAAGTTCTTATTCGAAAATGTGTTCACTAGATATGGGTTACCAATAGAGTTGGTTAGTGATAGAGGTACGCACTTCTTGAATGAGTTCATTGAAAATCTCCTTCAAGAATTCATGGTGACACATAAGAAGTCTGCACCCTATCACCCACAAGCTAACGGACAAGCCGAGAGCACGAATAAGATCCTATGTAACGTATTGATGAAACTTGTAAATAATAAACGCTCGGATTGGGACAAACAACTTCATCATGCTGTTTGCGCATACCGAGTTGCTTACAAAACGGTACTCAATGCCACCCCATTTCAGATGGTCTTCGGACAAAATGCGGTGCTACCATTAGATTTCCTAATTCCAGCTTTAAGAGTAGCACAAGAGCATGAGTGGAATGGACACGAGTTGTCCTCTAGGATCTTTGATCTAGAACGTTTAGGTGAGACGAGGCTACGAGAAGCAGCAGGCATCTATGCTACAAAGAAACGGCAAAAGGCATACTTTGATGCCCATGTAAAGGATAAGGGCTTGAAAGCAGGAGATCTAGTTTTAATTTACACATTGAAACAACACGCAAGAAAGCTAGAAAAGAGAGGCTACGGACCTATGATCATTAATAGGATCTCCACGAGTGGAGCAGTACAACTAGCCACTTTAGAGGGGGATGTCCTCCCAAACTATATTAGCGGATGCAGAGTCAAGCTCTATCAGGAACCCCTCACGGAGGAGATGCTAAGCTGACTCAATACTGCTAAGCAACGTAAAGAGGAGGAAAAACGAATTCGAGAAGAAGCACAGGCAGAGGCCTTAGAGCGTATCAGACGAATGAAGTTGAGGAGACAAGGAAGGGACCAGCCTATGACTGACACTCAAGAGTCTCCAGGCTATCACATGGCCATGTGTGAGGCTTCAGGTGAACGTACCCATAAGATAGTGGACCGACGACCTTTTGTGACCCTAAAAATAGGACAAAGAGACAGCACAACAAGCGTGAGGGCTTTAATTGATTCAGGAGCAGCCACAAGTGCAGTTCGGCTCTCTTATTGCCAGCAGCTGCAATTGGAGGTAAATCCCCTAGAAGCATATCTGATAGGATTGGAGGTGTTGAAACCCCTTGTATGGGAGAGGTGGATCTTCCCCTCTACATACAAGAGGTCCTCACGCCAGCAAAAGTGCTAGTGTGTGAAGACGAGGATCTGACCGAACCTCTTGTCTTAGGCCAAGACTGGATCTATGATCACACAGTCAACCTCAACCTAAGGAGTGGACTTCTTCAGGCTTGGGTAGGCCAAAGCCGTCTCACGATTGAATTAGAAAATCAAGCACTCAAACCAATAGAACAGGCACCAACTCCTGGTCCCTCCAGGAATCCACATGAAGATAACAATGATGTGCTTGTCCAAACTTCTATGGTGCAGAGGAATGTCAATCTTACTGAAGGTCTAGGAGCCAAGATGGAGTTCCTAACTGATCCAAAGAAGATTCTAAACGAGCAGACCGAACATCACTCTACACGAAGGAGGCCGCTGATCAAGAGGCAGGAGCGCCAACCCGTGCAACATAGAGCACCTCGGGGCGCGAAGCAAATCTGGATACGCAAAGATGGGAAACCCACCACTCTAATAGCAGACTCTCAAGGAGACAAGAAACGAGCCTCACCGTCAAGGAACGAAGTTAAGAAGCCCCCTAGGATAACCTCTAGGCATACCATTTCTATTTGGGTCCCTAAGCGGTCAATGAAAGCTACCCCTAATGCTAGACAAATATGGGTGCCCAAGGCCTGCTTACAAGCCCAAATTACTTCACAAGCACTCTTGGCCAACAACTCAGAAAATGACAAGATACCTACACCTCTCACTGTCCCCACTCCCATCAACCCTAGGAATGTCTGGAAATGGGTACCCAAAAGGTCCCAAATACATCACACTCTCATACAGAAATCTTCACCTGTCCTTAGCTCTAAGAGCTACGACTCCTCTATCAAAGTGTGGAGAATTAAGCTGTGTACTAAACCCCCTGACCCTATTCTGTAAATCCGTCCACACTAACACAGGAGCATTCCGAACCCATTGCATAACCAAAGTATGCATCTAGGATGACACTGACCTTTAATCACCACTCACACCTATCATAAACACTTCACCACTAACCACTGACCTCCGGGATTGTCATGTTAGTATTGTGAAGGGAACACCATTACATCTTGTTTCCTATGCAACACTAATGTGCCTTTCGTCTTCCAGCAGATAAGCAACCTACTCTCATGGCAACCGCGGCAGGCACAAGCTCTCAGGCAGGATCTGGTGCTCCTATCAATTGGGATGCCATGCCAGTGGAAGCTCCACCAACAGCTCGGCCTGAAGAATTCTTGAATGTGCGAAGGATTCCTATTCCAGATCCACCCAGTGGACTAACCGAAAGAGTAAAAGGGCACTCCCATTGGTTCAATGAAATGCCAGGGGATTTGGGAGACGCAGATCACATCTGGGAGTCCAAGATGGAGTGTGGAGGGGTTTGGTGGACCTTCCAATTCTTTTCAAGAGAATTTGAGACCTTACAAAATGCAGCTCCACTTCAAGATATCTGGCAAAAGGCAGGACTACAAGCTTACTTCAGTGCAGCTCTACCTAAACCCGACTTCCTCAGGTGCTACTACTTGATTGCTACGCTGAAACCTACCGGGGATAAAGATCATTCAGGCACATTCTGGGTGCCCTCCTTATCCAATCTGGAGGAGATGAGGAAGTTTGAATTAAATGTGACGTTAATCAGGGAAGCCCTTCAGATGTATGGCACGCATGTTCCTTCTGACCGCGACCCTTTGATACCAGAGTCGATGAAAAGCAATAGAATCAAGAAACTAAAAGAAATGTGCGCCCTCACCCCCAACATCGCCATACCTCTGTGGATGTGCCTCCAGCACTTCGCATTTCCCGCTCAGGACCGTTTCACGCAGCCTCACAAGAAGATATGGTACGGGCTATATTTAGCAGAGACCGGAAGCTTGCCCATTAAGATGCCGGTATGGATCTTAGATCAAGTGTATGAGGCAGGCAAGCGGGGAGTGAGGAAGCCCACTTTACATGGTTGTTGTGCGCTGACAAGAATCATCTACAGATGTCTTGCATATGATGTGCCAGTTGCCCGAGCCCTAAAGTATGCACACCTAGAGCTGTTCAAAGGGCGGAAGTCAGGGAGTCAACCTGCAAAAAGAATGCGTGGATCCCTTTCACAGGTCCTGATCCCTCCAGAAGCCACCGCCGAAGTCTCCACTAGAGAGGAAACCCAAGTGGCACCTTTCACGATCCATCTCCAAGAATCTCAACCAAGAGAGTTGGTACAACCCACTCCTTCTGCCCCTCCACTCCCTACCGATGCAGAGTTTGCAGCTATGGCCACCTTCATCGAGGACCCAAACTTTGATTTTGAAACATTCCTGCAGACAGCCCATCTATCAGATAGTGAAGGTTGCCCTGACAATGTCGATCCGGGGACATCAGCCCAAAGAGAACATGCACGAGGCGAGACAAGCAGTGTACAGGAGATAGGAGCGGCACAACTTCCTCAGAGACTAAGCACACAAGCTCAGGAGAAGGCACCAAGAGATGACCCAGAAGAGAGCGAAGACGAAGCCCCTGCATATACGGCACAGCTCAAACGACTATACCGAACAATCAAGCAGGTGCAACGACGCCATAGAATGTCAGAAGAAGCAAATAGGGCCCTAGTAAACCAGATGCTGCAGTCGAAAAATATCGACCCCCATTTTGTAGAATCGCTAAATCTTTTGGCGGACACCTGTGGTATCGGGGAAGCAATGAGAACCTTGGTCTATCGAGAGAACCCTACTTATGATCAAAGAAGGATTGATACACGGCCTCGACAAGGAAAGATGATTCAGATGGAGGTATCTACCGCGTTAGCTACGTCCACGTCAGAAGATGTTCACATGATTAGCCCTAGGCCCAATGATGAACCGGAGGAAATTACGCATGCACCATCCCCCCCATCATCTCCTATCCCACCCTCAGAACCTCTCTCCACGCGTCTTTCTACACAACCAATATCCTCCTATAGTGAGACCATTGTACACACCCCCGTTTCCACTTTCCTTCCTTTACCCTCATCCATCTCTGTCACCCAAATTTTTGAACCCCAACTAGGTCACCCTTCCTTCCTCCCTGCCTTTGGACAACCATCTGTCACTAGTCAGACTTTTTCCCTTCCTTTACCCTCCACCCCTCCGTTTCCTCCCTCCCAAACTCTACCTACCCCGTCCCCTGTAACTGCCTCGGGCACCACACAAATCACCCAACCCTCCTTCTGGACCCAACTTGTAAACATTCTTCAACAGGTTGATAAACATAATAAAAAGTCCCTTCCCCAAATCCACTCCCCCACATTCACGGCCACCACTATCACACCACCCACCATCCCGGTGTTCACATTTCACGACTCACACTCTCTCATGTCCGACCCCATGGACATCTCACCCTCCGCTGGATCACCCACCACCACTGTTCTCACAACACCATCACAGGTTATTACACTCACATCACCACTTCCACACATGGTAGGCACGACATCCACTTTTCCCATTCCCACTTCCCAACCCCCTGCATCTCCCATCCTTACCCCTGCATCCACCTCATTTAGTCTTGCACTCGACACCATGCTCGAAGCTGCCACTCAGCTTAAGCAGGAATATAAATTATTGGAAGAAAATAACAAGGAGCTTTGCACCCTCTCAGCAACACTCCAAGAGTGTGTCAATGCTTTGGAGTCCAGTCATACGGAGTCACAAAGCAAAATATCCGCCCTCGAACATGCAAATGCGCAACTCGAAGCGAGGCATATGGAAGAGAGCAAAGCCATGGAGGAACAGCTACGAGATCAAATGGGCCGCAATGCAAGGCTTCAACGAAACATGGCCTTGCTACGACGACATCTGGCGGCAGCTCAAGAAGAGAACAGACGGCTTCAACAACAAAACCAAGAGAACCTCGAGGCTGCCATGGAGAACACCCCGGGAGCACCCATAGACCCGGCTAAATTTCAAGTTGTTCCCTCAGAAAGCATACAACAGATCTTGGAAACTTATGCCAATCTTTTAGAAGCACATGATCAGCTGCCGACCAGCTTAAGGACCTACAGAGACCCCAAGAGTCTACACCACACCAACGGGAACCTAAAGAGATGACCGATGCTGCTACTTCACCTGAACCTGAACATTCAACGACCAATGACGTACTGGAGTTACGGCAACAGATTGCAGAATTAAAATTGAAGTTGATGCAGTACGAGCGACCTCCTTCCCCACCAGAGCAACCGTTAGAAGAAGAAGCAGTTATTATTCCAGTGGAGGAAGCATTCGACGACACCTACGAGCCTCAACCATTCCCAGGAGGACGCGTCACAGAAGAAGGTCAAGATACCTATGAGGAACCCCCATCAGCATGGATGAAACAGGTAGAGGAAATGGGGAAAACTCATCAGGAACGGATATCCACTCAGATGCTGGCAATGAAGGCCATTGAGGACACCATCCTTCACTCAGAGTACTTCAGGCACATTGCCTCTAGACGCCTTATCACTAGCTCAGAATTACAATACAAGCCCTATTTTGTATTGTTGGCCGACTACAACGCAGAAATCAAAAGAGTCACCAACAAGTGCCCAACATTTGCCACACAGTTCGAACCAGAAGATATACCAGAAGCGGCACGAAAAGGGGCCATATTCCAACCAACTTGGAGGCAGAAGTTACTTGAAACTTACCCAGAAATGCTTCGAACATGGGATCACGCCCCCATGCATTTGAAGTACAATCCGTGTTTTGGGCCAGTGCAAAGACGAAGATCATGGAAAGCTTTTGCAATCAAGGTTCAGAATAACGCGAACTGTAAAGAATGGCTCAATTACCCCGCCATCGCCCCCCCAACCGGTACTCCCACAGTGTCATACATGATTGCAACCATCAGACATTGGATACCACGTCTCCACCCCATGCCAGATGTCGCTGCCCAGATGATGCTCAAGATCTTCGATATGATGCAGGTCGTACTCAAAACTTTTTGCAATGTATGCCGTATTCAACCTCCTATTCCCGGGTTTATTAATGGTAACTACGACCTGCTATATGATATGAGCACAACCCCGAGCATACGAGTGGCTTACGCATGGCATGCACGCATAAGATATCTCCCTGCTTGCTACAAGCAAACATTCGACGATATGTTCACCACGGGGTTTTGGGAAGCACATTCAGAGGTATTTGCGCCACGGCCTACACATTTACTCCATCTCTTCGCATGCGAGCAAACAATGCATTCCGAGCTTTACACGATGCCACAACCTGACATGCCTGGTACAGTTGATTGGGAGGCTTTGCAACGAGACCTAATCAGAGGTTTAAGAATCAAAGAACAAGAATTGGCAACCGACCTCCTGCAGAAATACATTGATCAAACTGTGGAAAAGAGGTCTGTCAGAGGCGACAGACCCTAGGGGGGGGAGAGTGTTGACAGTATACGGGAAGAAGCAAGTACGGACACACATGCAGATCTAGCACTAAGGCAACCCTTCATTTTTTTTTTCAAAACCCTTACATCATTTTTAAGTGATTCTCATCACTAAAAACCCTTGTAAATATCATTTCACCTTTTTGTAGCTCCATTTTGTACAAGCCGAGGAGTCCTCGAGCTTGGGGAGCCTTAGAAGTAGTTGCCTGCCAATTTTCATAATTTTTAGATCTCGTTTGAGCCCTCAAATAAGCCCTGGAACCTAATTTTTAACTAGGCCGGACACTAGGTCTGGACAGGGCCAAAGCTAGTCAAAAACTATAAATAGAGCTAGAGAGCTCATTTTTGGGCTAGCTTCTTGTAGTTTGAGTTTGTATGAGAACTTTCTTGCAATAGAAGTGATTCCATTGTCTTACTCTCTTTGTTCTTACCGTGTGTGCGCGTGTGTGTGTATGTGTGTGCATGCTTGTGTGCTTCTCACTCACGCACTTGTGCTTCCACTTGCTCGTGGTCTCCATACCATCCTCATGTCTTCCCGGATTGACATTAAAGGAGGTGCTACTCATCACTGAGCTACACACACACACTCAATAGTCGCTATGAAAGCTGCCCTATACTCAGCCTCACAATTGGAAGTGGCCACAGTAGGCTGCTTCTTACTCAACCAAGATATACATGAGCTACCAAGCATGAAGCAAAAGCCACTAGTGGACACACGAGTGTCATAGCAACCAACCCAATCAGAGTCAAAAAAAGCATGTAAATCCGGTGGTAGTGATCCCCCCTTGGGATAAGACAACCCAAGTAGCCGAGTGCCACTCAAGTAGCAAAAGATGTGCTTAACCGCCTGCCAATGCTTGACTCCTAGGCAATGCATAAACCTGCTCATCTGTGAGACCACAAACTGAATATCTGGCCGAGTAATGCATAAGTAAATCAAGCATCCAACAGCCTGCTGATAGAGAATAGCATCAAATGCATCTCCAGCATCATGAAGACTCAATCGTAAACCTGTCTCCATAGGAGTGGCAATAGGCTTACACTCTTGAAGGCCAAAACGCTACAATAATGTATCAATATATTTCCTTTGACACAAACCATTCCACCATCAACTTGCATAAACTGAATGCCCAAATAGTGATGCAAATGCCCCAAAACAGACATCTCAAATGAGGCATGGAAATCAATCTTAAAATCAGCAATATGCTTCTCAATAGGACCAGTGAGGAGCATGTCATCAACATAGACAACAATGATCAGAAGCACATCATTACCACACTTAACATATAAGGTGCTTTCAAATGGACTATTCCATGTGCAATCAGATAGGCATGTATCTTCTCATACCAAGCACGTGGTGCTTGCTTTAAACCATATAATGCCTTCTTTAACGTGCACACCTGGTTTTCATGCCCTTTTTGCACAAAGCCATAGCGCTGAAAAACATACACTTCTTCATGCAAGTCAAATGTTGTTTTGATGTCCAACTGATGTACATTCCAACCATGATGAGCTGCAAGTGCACAGATGCTATGAACCATAGTCATTCCACAAGTAGGTGCAAAGGTCTCATCAAAATCAATGCCTCTTTCCTAAGCATAACCCTTTGCAACAAGTCTAGCCTTATACATGTCACCTGTACCATCAGGCTTATGCTTCAGCTTGTATACCCACTTAGTCCCAATGGCCTTCTTGCCAGCAGGCAAATCACATAAAGACCTAGTACCATTCTTCATTATAGCATCATATTCAGATTGCATAGGAGCCATCCAATTTTTTGAATTTTGTGCTTCATCAAGCGAAACACACTCATTCTCATCACAGAGACTAGATGTAGCCATAGCAGAGCAAACTAATGCAAAAGAGGCACTATGAGAGCCTGAACGAGTACGATATGATAGAGGTGCATCTAATTTGTTGTCACGCAAAGTCTGTACCAGCTATTTTGGCATAGTTTTTGCCTGCTCAATATCAGCTCTCTCATCAACTAGTGCATCATGTCAATCTGCATCAGAAATGGAATGATCTGCATCATCACATGAAATGTGCAAAGGCTGAAAAGTTGCCTCATTGGGACCAGCACTTGACTGTCCACTATAAAAAGAGGCAGCAAAGTATCATACATGTCTTTGGAGCTAACAGATGTCTCATTATTACATGAAAGCAATGGCTGAATAGCATCTTCCACAAAAACAACATCACGGCTACCCAGAATGTGTTTAGTCTGTGGATGATACAGATGATAGCCTTTACTTTTAGAACTGTACCCAACAAAAATACATTTTACTGCTTTATCATCCAATTTTCTGCGATGTTGTTCAGGCACTAATGCATATGCGAAACAACAAAAAACACGCACATGAGCAACAGATGGCTTGCAATCATGCCAAGCCTCATATGGAGTGATAGACTATAGTGGTTTAGTGGGACACCTGTTAAGTACATATGCTACACACATGACAACTTCAAGCCAGAAACTATGTGGTAAAGCTTGACTCTTGACCATACATCTCTCCATCTCCATGAGTGAACTTTTCTTTCATTATGCAACTCCATTCTGTTGAGGTGTATACGGCACTGTACACTGGTTTTTTATCCCACGTTCAGCTAGAAATGCATTAAAATTAGAAGACATATATTCCCCTCCTTGATCAGAATGGAGGGTGCCCATTTTACATGCTGACAAATTTTCAGCCAAAACCAAAAACTGTCTGAAGCACATGAACACTTTGAACTTTTCCTTCAATGGATATACCCATGCATGCTTGGAAAAATCATCAATGAAAGTCAAGAAGTAAAGATAATTTCCAAAAGAAGGTGTTTGCATAGGACCACAGACATCACTATGTACAAGCTGTAATTTCTGAGTAGCCCGAAGTGAACCATCTTTTGGAAATGAGGAATGCTGCATTTTGCCCAAAATTCAACCTTCACAAACATGTTTTCCAGGTGCCTCAAGTTTGGGCAAAGAGGACACCATTTCAGATTTCTGCAGGCATAGCAAACTAGCAAAATTCAGATGACCAAAGCATGCATGCCAAAGCTTTGCATCTGACATAGCTTGAGAATCATGTACTGCACATGCCGAATCATTCAGAGATCTTTCATAGACTATGAGCTTATACAGCCCATGACATAAAATGCCAGAAGCAATAATCACATCACCATTTGATAGATCATGAATTGTACATCTGCCATCAACAAATTTCACAACCAAGCCAATCTTGGCTAATGCAGAAATAGATAATAGGTTCTTCTTGATCCCTGGCACAAATAAAGCATCTGAAAAAGTGAAAGAACTACCATCAGCAGTAGTCAAAATGATCTTACCAACTCCCATAACAGGATAAGAGAACAAGAAATGATGCAGATGGAATAAAGAACAAGGATCAAATAAAAGAAGAGTTCAAGATAAGTGACTTAGGTTCACTTACATACTTCCTAGGGTTGGAAGTGGTTTACAAAGATCATGGACTATCCCTTCCTCAAAAGGAAATACATTAAAGAATTGTTGAAAAAGTTCAAGATGCAAGACTATAAGATTGCAGGCACTCCAATGGAGGTCAATCATAAACTAAGCTCACATAAAGGTGAACTCATAGAAGATATCAAAAGTTATCAAATCCTTGTGGGTAGTTTGAACTATGCCACATCGACAATAGTAGATATATGTTATAATGTAAGTGTGTTGAGTCAATTTATGCACACACCCAAGAAACCACACTTGGATGCTGCAAAGAGGATACTCACATACCTCAAAGGAACCATAAGTGAAGGGTTATATTACCCTTATGTATCTGATCTAGGTCTAAAGTTGTTCTCTGATGCATTTTGGGCTCGCCCCAAGGAAGACAGAAGGAGTACCTTAGGATACCTCACTTTTGCAGGATCAAAACTTGTCTCATGGTCATCTAAGAAGCAACCCACAATTGCTCTCTTTTCTATAGAAGTTGAATACAGAGGTCTTGCCATAGCTACTCAGGAAGCAATGTGGATGAAGACTCTATTTCCCAGATCTTGGATTGGAGTTCGAAACTCCACATATATTTGGAGATAATATGAGCTCTATACACTTAGCTGCTAATCCATTTTTTCATGCTAGAACTAAACATATTGAAGTACATTATCACTATGTAAGAGAGAAGATTTTGAGCAAGGAAATTCAGCTATCATATGTGTCAAATCATCAACAATGTGAAGACATGTTGAAAAAGGCCTTGGATGGTACTAAACTCAACATGTTCAAATCTATGATTGGTTTGCAGGTAATCTTAGAAGATTGAAGAACTCAAGCTTACTTGACTTGAGGGGAAGCTGTTGGAACAAGTACATGGCAAGCCTAAATATTGGCTTGAGTCTTCAAATTTCATAGAAATTTATGCTATACTTGAAGCAAATATTAAAGATTTGAGGATTTCACTTATGAACTCACCCTTGTGACTCATTTGAGCATTTACCTTTTGTAAAAGTTGAGGAATCAAAAGTGGTTAAATCCACTTGATGATGGGGAAAAGGAGAGCTACAAATTCATGACTAAGTTAGTTGAGAGTAAATCACTAAGAATTAGGAAAAGGAATTTAGGTGAGCAAGATTCAAATTCAAAACTTCACTCCAATCCTCATTATATATACATGACATTTAGTCACGGTCTTAGTACACACTTTAACTGAGCTCCTTGCCATATCAGAGTGTGATCTCAAGGCACACATATGTACCACTAAGTCCATTGTATTTTCCATTCAATATACATTTGATTTCATGATCATTTTTTAGCATCATGCCTATGTGAGTGAACTGTCCGTGGTCATAAATCTCAGTTGTTCAGTCTGATTGCAGAGATTATTTCTCTGAGCACGGTGTACCATTTTCAGTGCTTTAACTTGATAATGTTAGCTCTCTAAGTCTAATTTAAGCTACAAAAGTTTCATTACATTTGGATTTCTCAGTTGTGAGAAATAGTTTTTAGAATCCGCCTATGTCTCTGGATCTTCTTCTTCCTAAAAAAGTTTTGATTACATATGTGATTTGCTAAATTAATTTCTCTTAGTATGGTCAATCATTTTCGATGAAATATATCCCAATTGGTTGCTTTTCTTCCTAATTACATTCATATGAAGCTCTCTAGTCAATTTTGATCAGAGAAAGAGCAATAAGTAAAATACTGAAGCACATATGACCAAATTAGAAAGTTTCTTCCAGTTGGCCATTGGTTAAACTTGTCTGTTTTCATTAATCTTTTTGAGAGTAATCTTGCAAGGTACATAGGGTATCTAATACATCCTTTGTCAAGCTAAAATGCCCCACCATACATCTCTGGAGTTCATTTGGCTAGTGTAGTGCAAAGATTTTGCAGCACCACTTCATCTTCATCAAATATAAAACATCTCTTCACATGGGCACATATGCCAAACTGATCTCTCTAACAGAGAACCTCTCCTTGACATAATGATAGTGAACCTCAATGTGCTTAGTGTAAGCATGGAACAAAGGGTTCCTCACAATCGCCAATGCACTCTGATTGCCAGTGAAGATGGTGGTGGCAGAAGACAGACAAACACTCAAATCAGCCATAAGGCATCTGAGCCACACACACTCAACAATCACTATGAAAGTTGCTCTATACTCAACCTCACAACTAGAAGTGGCCACAATAGATTGCTTCTTGCTAAACCAAGATATGCATGAGGTACCAAGCATGAAGCAAAAACCACTGGTGGACATATGAGTTTCATAGCAACCACCCAATCAGAGTCAGAAAAGCATGTAAATCTAGCAGTAGTGATCCCCCTTGGGATAAAACAATCCAAGTAGCCGGATACCACTCAAGTAGTGAAAGATGTGCTTAACCATCTGCCACTGCTTAACACTTGGGCAATGCATAAACTTGCTCATTTGTGAGATAGCAAATTGAATATCTAGCCAAGTAATGCATAAGTAAATCAAGCATCCAATAGCCTGCTAATAGACAACAACATCAAATGCGTCTCCAACATCATGAAGACTCAATCGTAAATATGTCTTTGTAGGAGTGGTAATAGGTTTACAGTCTTCAACGCCAAAACACTACAATAATGTATCACTATATTTTGTTTCACACAAAGCTATCACACAAATTTTGTTTCACACATAAATTTCAAAACCAAGCCAATCTTGGCTAAAGTTGAAACTAACAACATATTCTTCTTGATCTCTATCACAAATAAAGCATCCAACAATATAAAAGAACTAACATCAGCAGTAGTGAGAATGATCTTATCAACTCCCATGACGGGATAAAAGGATTTGTTGATGCATGTGATAGTATTCCTTGTAGGGCCAAGCTCGAGTGAAGTGAAGAAACTATGCTATGAGGTAATATGTTTGGTTGCCCTACTATCAAAGTACCAAACATCTGAGTCTATTGCAAACATACACTATTCATGAGAAGATGGGCCATAACTACAAACAATTGTAAATGCCCATTCTTCATTTTGCACAAGATT
This sequence comes from Ceratopteris richardii, assembly GCA_020310875.1. NCBI lineage: Eukaryota > Viridiplantae > Streptophyta > Polypodiopsida > Polypodiales > Pteridaceae > Ceratopteris > Ceratopteris richardii. Next base: position 92,346,637 of record CM035426.1, read on the forward strand.
GGTAGACTCTATTTTGGGTGTGGAGGTCTTTGCAACAACCATTTCAGCCTCTTTCTTTCTTGCCTCTTTAGGAGCCATTTTTGGAAAACTTTTTATGACATGATCATTTCCTTTATAGTATTTGCAAAACAATTTCTGCTTTTTAATTTTCTTCTCATCTCTATCATCCTTCTTTAATTGTGCAGAATTAGCATATTTTTGCTTACTAGTAGAAGAGCTCCATTTACCTTTGCCCTTTTGACTAGCCAGGAAAGCTTGATCTACAAAATGCATAGTGGACCTGTTCTTCCTAGACTTATCTTCTTGCAATAGAACAAAGATTAACTCCTCAAATGTTGAGGCATTTGGATTGTGTTCATCATCAAATGAAGAGTAGAAGCAAAACTCTTATATGAATCGAGAAGATGATTTAGAATAGTTTGCACAAGTGAACTATCAGGAAAGACTTCATCAACAGAAATCAATTGTTCCTTCAAATCTTTGATCTTTGTCAGAAAACTATCCATGGAATCTCCTTCATTCATGTGCTCACTCTCCAAATGTTTTTAGAGGTAAGCAGCACGAGCCTCATTCCTTGCCTGGTATAAAGTGGTAAGTGTATCCCAAGCATCCTTGGCTGTTCTACCAAAGCAAATCTGAGGAATAATGGCATGTTTAATAGACAAGTCTATCAATGCATGTGCTTGAGCATCTCTACCATCCTAACGAATTTTCTCTATAGTATGTCTAGTAGGAATCGAAACATGAATAGGAACATGAAGAATATCGTCATCTTCAACGTTGTTTGCATCACCTTCAGCAACTATGTTTGTAGGTGTAATAGGATGTTTTTCAACACCCTACACAATATTCCACATTCCTTTTGCAACCAATACATGATGCATCATATAAGCCCACCCATAATGGGTAATTGGTACCATCCAACTTATCCTCAACAACCAACATATGGAATACATTACTGCTTTCAACCATGGCCACTAACAAAAATACCTTGATGCAGACTTCGAGATGATTATACTAGTGAACCAAAACTTGTATATATCTTTGCCACAAAAAGAAGAAATTGTCTGCACAAGCACTGTGATAGTGCATTCAGAGGCCAAAATGAGATCAGATCGTGATTTCAGCAATTTTGATACTATGACTAGAGGGGTGTCGATGATGCCCTAGTTGAAGCAATGACCTACTCTTATACCAATTGTTGGCGTTTGAGGTCTCTGGAAGCATGTAAACAGCACAAGGAAGAAGAAGAAGAAGAAGCTTGGAGCACAACATACAATACTGAATGTATTACCACTAGAACATACAAAGATAAGTAGCCCATTAGGGTAATAGGCATATATACAAGCCGGGGAAAAAACCTCCCAAAGAGGGAAAAAAGTGCCTTGGTGGTCCTAGTGTGTTCACACACATCACTACCTAAATATATCAATTCAAAATTCCCTTAAAGAAATTGAGTGACAAGATCATCTATAAAGATATGTTTGTACTTTAGGATAAGTATCACTCACACATGAATGTGAACATAAAATAGGGTGGTATGGGACACTAGATTTTATACTCTCATTGATGTAGGAAAGATGGTATGGGGCATCCAAACATGAGATGATAGATATATCTTAATCCTAGAATGAATCTTGAAGTAAGATGGGATCATCAAGGAAATTAAATCCTCAAAGAGAAGTTTAAATTGAAGGAGGACAAAATTATGATCATACAAGACACTTCAAGATCAAGTAAGTAAGAACATCGTGAAGTAATTAAGTTCCAAGATCCTCCTTTATATCTCAATTATGACAAAGTATGTTCTTAGTTGAATTATGGAACACTTCATAAGAAAGTGATTTTTCTTCCCAAATATTTGATAAATTCTTGAAGAAATAGGACTTTGAAATGATCCTTTCAACTAAGATTAGAAAGACTAAGTTAGTTTGAAAACCCTAGTTGATATTGTGGCTTAGTGAGATCAATATCTTGGCTAGTAATGCATAAGAATTGCATTCCAAGCAAATAGTCTTAAGAGATTGAATACAAGAATGATTAACTTAGTCATACACAAAGGATTAATGGTTCTAGTAAAACAAGAAAAAATATCATCAATAACACTTAGTGGCTCAAGATACTTATACTATATTCCACACTAGTGACTATGGTTGGATGGTGTTTAAGCTTTACTCCAAGAATATTTTTGAGAATCTAGTGTACTTGTCTTAAAGATAGATAAATTGCTTCAATACCTTGTTAAAACATGTATTTGAAAAGTTAAAGTCTTGAATCACATAGAGTTTTGACTCACATCAAGTTTAAATATCTTCCAAGTTTGAATTTATCTTGCAGATTTTTAGTTTTTCTTAACCACTTTTCAAAACTTTTGGAAATGATTTAGATAAAATATTTGACTCATTTTAGTAAAAGTGAAGGAGAGTCGACCAGAGTAGGTAGCAAAATTTTTTGGAGAAGAACCCATTCAATCTTCAAAGATGCTAAGCCTAAGTTGACCTATTCATTGGAGTTTGATTCATGTTATGTAGCATAACTCAAATGATTTTCATAGATTTCAGTGCACTCTTGAAAAGGAAAGTTAGGAATTGATCATAGGATTGACAATTCCCAAGACCTTCAAGCTAAACTCTTGGAGGAAAGTGTCCTAACTTGGACAACAAATTTGATTTTGGATTTGAATTGGTCAAGTTAAATTGAGGCTGACCAAAACTGAATGGCACACTTTATCCTACATTTTGCCTAGGATTTTCAAGCCCATTTGGACACATTGGTCCTCTAGTAGGGTGAAAAAATCAAGTGAATTTGGTTGGAAGTGATCATAGTACAAACATCTAAGTTAGATGTTTGGGTCAATAAAACTTCTAGTTTGAATTCAAAAGCAAATGGAAGTGAAACAAAAGTTCTCAAAGTCTTGATAGGGATAAGAATCCCACCTCATTTGCTAATTCCATGAAATATTGATGCCCAAAAATGGACTAGTAATTTTAATCCATCTGTTTCACATGTTAGTATCTAGATAGCACAATGGAATAAGAAATGAAATGTCTAGGTGTTTTTTGATCCAGCCTTATTATTCGTTCTGTATTTTGAGCCATATCAATTTATCAATTGCAAAGCTAGATGATGTTTTGAATCATTTGGGCAAGAATCCCACCACAAAGATGAAACATGCTCCTTTAGGTTAGATCATGAGGCTCCAGGGCATGCCTATAGTTTACTATATATAGCTCTATTTTCAAGGAGGAAAAACTTTACCAAGGGGGAAAAATGTTATTAAAAAAATTCTATAATCTAAGTGTCTGACCATTAAGATAGATCTGAAATCAAACACTATGTGGTCACTCATGTGTATGGCCAAAGATATCATGATTAGACTTAAGCATAGGCTCATGTGCTCTCTAAAAAAAGTGATCCACTTAGCCTAGTGGTTAAAATCCCATGGTTGAGAAGGATGAGGTCTTGGGTTCAACCCCCATATGGAACATGGAGAGAAAGTTTTGGTCAAAGATGTTCCCTTCATTAATTTCTTCCATTCCCTATTATTTTTTGCTTCTGTGTAGCTTGTAAGTTCCTTTTCGTTTTCACATATGCATAATTTAGGTTACAGTTTTGGATAAATATTTGATCCTTTTGATCTTTGTCCTTTCTCCACTTAGTAAAATAACAATTTCTTCCTTTACTTTGTGATTTTCTTGGTCCTTATCTCCTCAAATTGTTCACCACCCTTTTGGATGATTTCCACATAGATATATGGTTCACATTCTTCCTTATCTTGTATTCTACTATCCTCTATACATGGGATCCTAGCTTTGATTCTTCCACTCCATAGTTATCTTCTATTGGATTTGAATGATGTCTTAAATAATTTGGTTCAATTCTTTCTTTATTCTTTGATCAAAATCTCCTTTATGCTTCAAGTATGTTATTTTTTGTATAATAGAATGCTACCAATTAAAACACAACATAGCTACTTACTTTATGTCAATATTAGAGAAAAGAAGTACATGTTATACAATCCTACTTACTTATAATCTCATTAGGTATGTGTTAATATAAAATACACCCAAATATTCTAAGGTGTGAGAGATCTAATTTTCCTCCGACTCCATGTTTTATAAGTTTTTAATAATTGTAAGCCTATGTAGGGTCATCTACTCATGACATCTGTGGATGATGCGAATAATAATGAGGATATCCATCTCCCTCATCATTGTGTTTCCACATTTTTAATGTACCTGCTATTCCTGTATATAACACTATTGTTTTGTAGAGTGTTTTTGCATGCAAATTTTATCTTATTCTCATAATCTTGAAATAAAACTTTGAATTCATGGAGGGAATAATATCCCTCTCCATTGCTCCTATTTTATTTATGTAAATCATTTTCACCTTCTTTACTTGATCTTTTAAACTTTTGGAATGTTTAAGTACATTTACTTTTTGTGTAAAGTAATATATCCATTAGGTCTCTAATGATTTGTGTCTATCAAATCATGATGAAGAGGGGTAATGTGGTTAATCTTATTGAAGATATTCCTTGCTTGCTTCAGATGTGGGGCTTAGTTCTTTAAACATTTGTGTCTATCAAATCATGATGAAGAGGGGTGATGTGGTTACTCTTTTTTAAGGTATTCCTTGCTTGTTTCACAAGTGGAGCTTAGGTCTTTAAACATTTGTGTGTATCAAATCATGATGAAGAGGGATAATGTGATTACTCTTTTTGAAGATATTCCTTGCTTGCTTCACAAAATTCATGTACAATATGTGTGTTTAAATTGGGAAAAAGTCTTATCATACCTCTCCTTTACAAGTCTTTGATTCTTTAAAGTTTTATTTTCCAACTCCTTTATGGCATTGTGCTATTTTCCTATACCCATGTATGATGAACATCACTTGTTGAGTAGGTATCTTGATGTCCATGGTGAACATAATTCCATCTTTTCCTACCTCTATATATTAGCTCAAAGTCATTGTTTTGTTTCTTAAACAAAAACCCTTTAGTATTCAATCTCACATGATAGCCTCTTTAAACCATCTATACAAGTAAAACTTGAATTTTTAATATGGTTGGATAATGTAAACCTTTGATAAGAACTAGGATTTCCAATTCCCTTCAAGCTTGGTGTCTCCCATATAGTATTTGATGTGCTCTGTTATCGCTTGTTTTAGCATGTTTGCACTACTTTGTGACTTGAAAGCTATTAAAAAAATCTCTTTTATAAATAATTGTAGTTGGTAAACCTATTGTTTATGTACTATAAATAATTTCAAGGTTGCTTTCATTCATGATAATATCTCATAGCCTACAATCACCATTCCTAGTTGATAAATAGGTACTAGAAAATTTACCTTGACCTCTATAATGATTGTATCCTTTTCCTTGACATGTGTGATAGAACTTAGTTGCAACGTGGCTTGCCTTTCCACATGAGCATCGACCAGTTTTATTTGATTGTCCTCTTCCTCCAAACATAAACACCTCTTACTTTTCTTCTTCCTCCTCCACTCTTTTTCGGTTTTCCTCCTTGCTTAGAGATGCCTCTTGATTGATTTGGTTTTTCAATACCTGAATCTTCCTCTTGAACCTCCTATTCCTTTTCTTCCTCTATATCTTCTTTAAAGAATGCTTCTCCTTTTTTTTTTTTGGGGCAAATTCCAAAGAGTTTCACCTTATCAATGAACATGAAAGTGGAAATTTGATCAAAATCAAGTAGAAAATCCATCATATATAAGGAAATATGGAAGGATCCCATTTTTCCTCATCTCTAATCTCATTCATTGAATATGAAAGTATATCATCATCATATATTGCACATCCGATTGAGAAAGTAGATCTTTCACTTAAAAAAAATTAATCATTTATTAATCGAAAGGAACTTCTTGTAAGGCTCTTAAAACATTTTGTAAAGTTATCCTCATATCCCTTGGGGAAGTGGAATATAATATTCCAAGAAGATCCCATAACCTCCTAGAAGTATCCTGGTCTTCAATGTGTATTATCAATGTTATGGCCATATTGATTCTCACCGAAAGACTCTAGGGGAGAAGTGGTTATGTCTATTTCTAGTGATGTTCTATGACTAAATGACGAGTACTATTTGTTGACCTTTATGTGATCGATGATGGATTGATGAATTCGTTTTTGAGATAGTGATAAATCTAACCTATATGAGCATCAACCTTTTATGTTATTTTTCCATGAAGATGATGATTTAGCACCAATTAGGAGGATTGATACTTAAGGATTATTTGGATCTCATAAGGTATGCTTTTGCATTCATATGGAAAACTATGGGAAAACAATAATAGATTTTGCACTAGTTCCATTGGATGCTCTTCCAATAAAACTTATTCCAAATTTTATGATGAAAAATCAAAGGATTTCTTGGTTAATGGAATGTAAAGATCTAATTCTACCACCTATAATTTGATAAATATGAGCTATGAGGATGGATTTGCATAGGGAACAAGGATAGTTGGGGTAAAAAATATTACATGTGAGTATCATCAAGATTAGGAATACCAGCACGTGGGAAAGACTATATTTTTAGTTCTAGATGGGTTTGGAGTCCCTTTGTTATGGGACTTTGTTTTATATTTTAGAGGAGTATACAATTATTATCTCCAATATTTATGGTCAAGCCTCTATAACTTGACATTCCACACTCATATTTAATGTTATCACTCCATAAAGGAAGTATCACATGGATTTATGTCACTTAAATGATGTTTGATGCCATGGGAGTGATGGTTTGGAAGTTGTTTATATGGAAGATACTAGACACCAATGACACTGTTTCCCACCTTTGAGTTGTTCTTTCATGAGGATTCTCAAGGGGAAAGATATGGAAAAGAAACACGTAGAGATAGGCATGCACTAATGTACATTGGGTTCAAGGGATTCTAAACACTTTCTTCTAGATTTACAGACATTTCATCTACATTTCTGAGGACAAAAATGTTTTTTAAGGGGAAGGAAATGCCATATTACTAGTGTCATGAATTCCACATGGCATGATATGAGTGCACCTAGCTAAAGAGCAGAAGAAAAGAGATTAGATATGTGAGTATTCATAGAAATATTATGGCCCAAAATGGTTGGAAACATAGAAAGACTCGATATCTATGTGCATGTGGCCTTAGTGGCAATCTGGGCAATAATTGTCTATGGAGTTTGTAGAGAAATTTTGTTATATCATAAGTATGATGTTTCAAATATCAAAATCTTATAGTTTTTGCATCCACTTTACAAATATATATGTTCCTTTTGTAATTACTTCTATCAACACCAATTTTCATCTAGTAAAATGTCCACTTGCTAATATGTAATATTTTGACACATAAACATGGTGCAAATGTCTAAAAATGTAAATTCTCAAAATAAATATACAAATTAATGAATGGAAAACCACGAATGTAGACTTACAAATCTTGAGACTTTTGTGAAATTTAGATAATTACATATTTCCATTACGATCTAATTCCTCAAAGATGATACAAACCATATATAAGGTTGGGTCCACTCCATAATAGGAAAAATATCTACTTCAATTATCTCTAACCTTCCAAAAGCACTCTTTGTAGAAGGTACAATATATCTATGTGTGTAAAACAAAGCTTTTTCATTAAAAATGATTAGCATGAGATATTTGTGGAAAGAGTAGTGCACCAACTTCTACATGCAATACTTAAAAGCATCTATAAGACTATGAAGTGGTTGCTTCTCCACCAAAGTATAAGGAAATATATTTGTAACAAAGAAATGCAATACTTAAAAGTATCTATATGACTATGAAGTGGTTGCTTCTCCACCAAAGTATAAGGAAATATATTTGTAACAAAGAAAATCATATCTAGATAGTTGAGAGATATATTTAATACTATGAACCATTCAACTTTTTGGGGTGATTCTTACAATCAAAATGATATCTCATTTATTATAGTTTTCAAGTATCATGCTTACCATTGTAAAAACATGTTTTCTAATTGCAACTATACCATCGCATTTGTGATTCTTGAAGCCCATAGACTTTCCCTTCCAATGAAGATCCAAGTTTCCATGATCTCTAATTGGATGAGCTCCAACCCTAGAGGGGGTGCATGTATACCTATGCACCTTTGGAGTACTCATGTGGCAACCAATTCCCTTTTGTAGCCTTGGTATTGTGACATCTTAATGTGAGAACTTCATCTTTTGGTTGCCTACAAATTTGAGATGTTTCCATTGAAGTTAGACGTCGTCAAGAAACAAACAATAATTGAAGAAGGAGCTTGGAAAGCAGACACAAGAGCTTTAAAAATGTGGTAAAAACAATAATTCAAGAAGGAAGATGTAGAGAGAGCTTTAGAAATGTGGTACAAACAATAATTCAAGAAGGAAGATGTAGAGAGCTTGGAAAGCAGACACAAGCGCTTTAGAAATGTGGTAGAAAAACTAAAGGAAAAAGATGAATTTTTTGAAAATACACTTGTTGGGCTTAAGGCAAGTTCAAACTTGATTCTTCATGTGACACCTTTGGGTTGTGTTCTGTGTACCACCTTCGGGCAAGTCCATGAGTTTAACCCTTGCTTTGTGGGACACGGGGGTCCCATAGGTACTCTGCACACCTTCACCCATACTTTTAATTAATTTAAGCTTTTAGGAAGAGTAAGCTTTGGCGGATCGATCTTCCTCTTTAAAAATAAAAATAAAAAATATAGGTAGTGCTCAAAAATGTGAATCATGAAGTGGCATGTTAGACATTACAAATTATAGCTCAATGCATAGAAATAGACTCTCAATCATTATAGGGAGGTGTAAGTAAATGGATTAATTGTACAACGACATGAAAGACTTCAAAAAGTAAAATACTAGTCTATAAAGAGAAAAGGAACTTTATTCTTGACCAAAATACTTTATTATTGCCTGAGCTACGAAATATGAACACTATTCCTGCAATGCTCTATAATTGCATCATTTTAAGTATACTTAACCCAAAAAGGGATACTTTTAGAAAATGTTTTCCAGTATTTTTTAGTAATCTAATTCAAGATTATGAGGCAACATACTCGTTTAATCCTTATTTCGAAACCATTAAGATATTGAAATCAAGAACGGTTGATAAACTTCCTAGTCACAATATCAAACAATCTCTTCACGTCTCACACCCGTATTTCAATGTGATTCAAGGCTCTGTTCTATTCGCATTTTGATCATTTTCTTAATCGTTATCTCCATTTTTTTCACAGCAATTGTTTTTTACCACGAGAACTTACTCAAAAAAAACTAAACACATAGTTGAGCGTTCAATGTCGGAGAAATAGATCTGGGTAATGATATAACGATTGAAAAACTGACAAATAAAGGCCATTGATCAGCACAGTCGGTGTAGTTAGAGCCAAAACAAAACTTACTTTTCCAATGGAAATTCATTTCGTTTGTCATGTCTTTCTTGCGCAAATCGATCATTCGTAAGGTGAGTGATAAAATTTCACGCTTTTAGACGTTACGACTGTTGGAAGCAAACTGCTAACGTTTCACATATCAGAAGATTAAACGCATGGACATTAAAAAAATCTCTATCAAAAAAGGTTCCAAATATAGAAGGAGGGGGACCAAGCAAAATATCTGTTATAATTACAAGGAATTAGCAGGTCGCCAGTTTAGCCACATTCTAGCTGGCACACGCCATAAATCCTCTCGCAGATATGTTTTTGTTGAAAGGCACATATTACATCGCTGCTATCACTTTTTCAATCAAGAAAGAAGTCCGCTGTGTTGCGCATCCGTTTTAGAAAAAGTTTTTGTGTTTAAAACCATTTTTTTAGCACTTTACATGTAAATCATTGTCTTTATAAAAAAGGTCATTAAAAGTTGACCACTTTTTTAGTGCTTTAAAATAGCATCCATTATTTTTGTGAAAAAGTTGTTGAACAACTTTTTAGTTATTATCCATTCTTTTAGTACTTTAAATATTTTTTACTATTTTTGTAAAATAAAATCATTGGTACATATTCATTTCCAAAACTCTAAATAAAGAGTTTAGGAATTCATTTTTGTAGAGTGTTGTTGATACTTCATCATTGTGAATATAGAGACAGTTTTTGTACAGAGAACTTCTCTTCTTTTATCTAATCTTGTGCGTCTACTCTGCTTTATCATCTTCGTAGTCTATGCTATTTTGTGCTTCCCTTCATGCTTCCATTTTGTGCTACTTCTTTAACTTCCTACATTCTACACGCTTCAACTCAATTGTGCAAAACTTACCTTCTTGTCCACTTCGATTAGAAGTTAAAACCCAGCATACCAGAACCGACATTTAGTATCAAGAATCCAAAGATTACCAAAAGTATAGGACCAACACCAGGGGATAGCAGCAAAACAGCCAAAAATTAATGAACGGGGAGGATGAAAGAGTAGTAAAAAGGAATCTAATTGTCAAAAAGTCCCTTGGAAGTACGAAATCATTTTGGCCCCTATAATATTTCCAACAATTAACCAACGTATTGCCCATTTCCTGTATAGTTTAAAAATGCAGTTCCCATAGTGCTTTGTGCAAGACTTATCTCATAGGCCCCTTTCCACATGGAAGAGACTAAACAACACTAGTATCCATGGTTTTTCGTGTAGCGAACCTCTAGAAAGTTAAACCACAATGCAAGAGAAAGCATCGAAGAAGAAAAACACGATACACACACATGAATAACTAAAATATATTCAAAATATGCACGTTCACTTTCACACACACATGTACATACACATGAACAAGAAAAACACACACATGCAGACACAAATGCACATTTATCTAAATAGAAAAATCTAAATAGAAAAATAGAAATATTTACACATTAGTACAATGTTTGTGTGTATGAATGCATGAATGCATATGTATGAATATGTGTGTATGTATGTATTTATGTATGTTTGTATGTATACATGCATGAATGGATGCATATGTATGAGTATGTGTGTACATATGTACGTATGTTTGTATGTTTGTACATATGTACGTATGTTTGTATGTATGATGCCTGCATGTATGTATGTACGTATGTTTGTATGTATCATGCATGCATATATGTATGAATCTATGTATGTAAGTGTATATGCGTATTCATTTGTATGTATAAACGTACTTACATATGTATGTATGTACGTATGTATGTTATTTTTTTTTGTGTGTATGTATGGACATATTCATGTATGTGTATGTATTAATGTATCTATTTATTTGTATATGCATGTGTGTATGCATGCATGTGTGTATGTATGAATGAATGTATTTATGTATATGTGTGTATGCATGCATGTGTGTATGTATGCATGAATGTATTTATGTATGTATCCATGTATGTATATATGCATGCATGCATATATGTATGTATGTATGCATGCATGTATACATGTTTTTTTTGTTTGTATGTACGGATGTATCTATGTTTCTTTGTTTGTATGTATGTATGTATATATGTATGTATGTATATATGTGTGTATGTATGTAAACATACATACAAAAATAAATACATACATACATGCATGCATACATACATACATGTGTGCATACATGCATACAAACAAACAAATATACATACATGCACACATAGATACATGCATGCATACATACATACATACATGCAAACAAACATACTTACATGCATACATACGTAGATGCATTCATGCATACACACATACATACATATATACGTGAAAATACAAATAAATAAGTACATTCGCACATACACACATACATAAATACAAATATACGTGAAAGTACACATAAATAAGCACATTCGCACATACATCATATAGAAGTGTATATACACATACATGCATACAAACAAACCAAAAAAAATACATACATGCATAAATAATTGCATTCATACATACGGAAGTACGTATACACATACAAATGAATACACATATAGATCCGCATACATACATGCATAAGCCCATACATACACACGTGCTCATACATATCCAATCATGCATGCAAGCATACAAACATCCTTAAGTACATACATATACACATACTCATACATATGTATTCATGCATGCATACATACAAACATCGAACTCATGTAAAAATACTTATGATTTCCTATTCACGTATATGTGCATTTATGTCTACATGTGTGTGTTTTTCTTGACCATGTGTATGTACATGTGTGTGTCTGAAAGTGAATGTGCACGTTTTTTGTTTATTTTACTTATTCTTGTGTGTTTCATGTTCTTCCTCTAATTCTTTTTTGCTTTTTTATATTCTTGTTCTTATACATATGCATGTTTTTCAAATTCATTAATCGAGGGAATGAATCTATTTTTTAAGAAGTAATATTAGTTTCGCGTGCTTCATGTTAACCACCATTTGTATAAAACGGAATCAACTCACATATCACTAAAATCATTATTCTTTTATCATGAGATACAATGAAAGTAGGCATGAAATTTTGTATTCCACAAAAAGAGAGAATCGATCTCATGAGTGTTCCTCTATCGTGTACTGTTTTCTGTCTTAAAATTTTTTATTTCATTCAAAATCATTTCGTCTTTATGTATAAATCATGGATTTGTTAATTGATTCCAGATATCTTAATAACATGTTTATTGTCTTAATTATTTTGGACTTGATTTTATGTTTTTCATTGACTATCCACTTGTTCCTCTTCTCCATTATCTTCTCGTGCAGGTGGTCAGAGATAGCTGCAAGTTTAAAAGGAAGGACGGACAATGAAGTGAAGAATTTGTGGAACACGACGATCAAGCGATGCTTGGCCACAATTTCCACTCATAATCAGAAGCCCAAAAGTCAAAACAATGGCACATCCCACACGGATGGTTCATTTGTTGACTCTGCCTCACACACTAGCAGCCAATCAGCTTCATCATCCACTTGGGGCCTTCATATGGAACATTCACCAACTGGTGGTAGCTTTTTCCCTTCCCTTGTTTCAGAAGGCAATAATGGTGAGTCCAACCCTGATAGGAAAGATCAACCATATGCCGTTGATTCAATCTTTTCCAATGAAATTTATCCCTCCGTTAACAATAAAAAAATTACCATCAATTTTCCAGAACACTTACAAATAATTGATTCCAAATGTGCTACTATGGACTCTATCCATCACGGATATTTAGGAGAAGAAGTTGGATCTGTGGATGATTCATGCACAAGTTCTCGTTTCCTAGATTTGACCTTTCTTCCTGAAAGTAACTCTTCACCACCCATATTTGACCCACTCTTAGAAGCAAGTTTCTATTCAAGTTGCAAATTATATCATTTGGAAACAAAACCCTCATACAAAGATAACCCAACACTTGAAAACCAAGGTTCCATCGAGAATAAAGCATCATACGTGCAAGCTCCCTCACTCTTATCACCATCCTCCCCAGCCTCTCATAGAGCTCAAGGGGTAGATATCACAACGCTAATGGAATGGGATGCCTATGATGGAGATCTTCAATCCATTACCACAACAAAACCTCAATGGAATGCATGTTCCGATCATAAAAGAAGTTCTCAAAAAATTGGGGACAAACGACCTCTTCAGAATCTTAATTCAAATATTCCTTCAAATCAAAATAGCTTTTTAGTGACGACGGAATTCGGTCCTCAAGATGTCATCAGTTATGCCTTGTATGGAAGAGAATATGTATAGTCACCAAACTCACCAGAAAATGGAAGAACTTTACAATAGAAATATAGGGTTTTGGCATTGGACTTGTAGTTTTTTAAATGTAAATTATTATAATTATTATTGTTGTGAGATTTTCGGAACTGATATCCACACCACGTGTGGAAAAACTACATATAAATCACCAATTTGGTGGTGAATTTCTGTAACAAAATCATCCTGTTTTTAAGAACCTTTCCAAATAAATGTCTATGAATTCTCTCTCTTCAAAGACGTTTCTAGCATGATGAACAAGAAAAGATTATTTTTAATTATGTAACCAATTATGTAACTCTTTTTAATTAATTCTCTTCCATATTGTAAACTACCCTACAAACTGTATCTGTTGTTACTGAGTTTAAAAGAGGCTGCAATACCACCCCGAAATTGGAAATAAAGACTATCAACTTCCATTTGAGAAAGAGAAAAAAATATCCATATTTTTTAAGAGCATCTATCGTCATCAGGTCTTTTAGCCACATGCAAGGTTTTTCATTCTAAAACAGTTAGGGAATTTTAATGTAAGTGTCCCTTGTGCATTCATTTTATTTAAAGGGAGCATCACTTAAGCAAGAGGCACATCATCCCTTAGCATTAGCCTTGCATAAGTGACGCTCCTTTCCCTACATCAAGTGAAGAACCACACATTCAAAAATGAATTCAAAAGAGATCCACTTGTCTCGCGCGAAACGTAAAGAAAGCAATAGTATGCACACGTACATGGGGGTGCTCACAAATACAGGATGTCATTTTTCTGTATCACAATCATCATTTACATCAGGTGTGTGTATTTATATTCTTTTCTATTGGATCACTACAAGAAATGGGGGGGAGCAAAACCATGCTCGAATCGCTGAACAAAATGAAAAAAAATGCAATTGTCGCATAATCAACAACACATCATCGCTTATATGATGTCCACCCTTTGCTTTATGGGGATTATCGCAAACACGATTGTATATATGACGGCATTTTTTCGGTGTATTAATTATACTCTATATTCGTCGTTATGAATTTTATATGTATATATACTTTATATTATATATATACAAACACACACATTCATATATATATATATATATCTATATATATATATATATATATATATAATGTGTTTGTGTGCCCGCATACATACACAAACATATATATACATACATACACACAAATACATACATACATACACACACAAACACATATATGCATGTATTAAATACATACACACATATTATACACATACAAACATATACACACATATATACATCCATATATACATGCATAAATACATATATACATACACAGATATATAGTACATACACACATACATACACATGTACATAGATGCATACACTCATACATACAAACACACATACAAGGATATTTCAATTTTATTATTCTTATTTGATTTATGAGTATTATTTTATTTTAATGTAGTGAACAACTAGACAACGATAGAAATGTGCGCTCGACACTCTAGAGGTGGTGTTAACAAGGTTGGAGCCATTACTATTTCTTACATACTACAAACTATTTAGACATCAACACAATCATGAGCAATAATTGAGAAAGAGAGAAAGAGACAAGGAGGGGGAGTAGAGAGAATATGTATGTACATGTATGTATGGGTATGTATGTGTGTGTATGCATCTCTGTATCTATGTATGTATGTGTATGTTTGTAGCTATATATACACACACACACATATATGTGTGTGTGTGTGCGCGCGTGTGTGTTTGTGTGTGTGTGCGTGTGTGTGTCTGTGTTATATATATATATATATATATATATATATATATATATATATATATATATATATATATATATATATATATATATATATATATATATATATATATATATATATATATATATGTATATGTGTGTGTGTGTGTGTGTGTGTGAATTTTGTATGTATATATAGAGGTATTTATGGATTTATTGAAGTATGTATGTATGTATATGTGTATACATGTGTGTGTCTATGTTTTAGTACTTGTATGTATGTATGTACATAAATATATCTGTTAGTAAGTTTTGCATGTATGTATATACGAATATAAATGTGTGTATGTATGTATGTATGTATGTATGCATGCATGCATGTATGTATGTATATATCTATGTATGTATATATATATAAATGTGTGTATGTATTTATTTATCTATATGTGTGTATGTACGTGTGTTTACATGTGTGTAGGTTTTGTCTATATGTACGTATATAAACTTGTGTGTGTACTTTTTGTATGTATGTATGTATACAAATTTATATCTATGTATTTATATATGTATGTATGTATATAAGTTTGTATGTGTGTGTATGTATGTATGTATGTATGTATATGTGTGTATGTATGTATGTATGATGTATGTGTGTATGTATGTATCTATGTATTTATGTATGTATGTATGTATGTATGTATGTATGTATGTATGTATGTATGTATTTTTACCATTAGTGTCCATGTGAAAGGCTCAATGGCCATCAGACACTTTTGTATATGTGATTTAATAAAACATATAGTGGTTTGGTCATCAAGAGACTATAAGCTTAACTGCATTTGTATGACCTAAGAAATCTATGTTCGTGGTCTATGTATTGTGTGTTTTCTATGTATTCTGCACCCCTATGTGGAATACTATGTGTGGCACCAAAGGGTATCGTTGTGGAGCTCTCAAGAAGAAGAGTCCACTATGGTGCATCACCATTGAAACACTTCATTGGTATCAGAGCATTTCTACACAAAAGCTTTGTTCCTTTTGCTTGCACACCCAAGGCTTTCTCCAAGGCTTGCGCTTCACTGGTATCATAGCATTTTGATGCAAAAGCTTTGTTCCTTTTGCCCGTCCACCCAAGGTTTTTGATTAAGGCAACGACAAAGGCATAGACCTTGGCATACCTTGTCGTCCAAGTCATCAAAGTCAGTGCTGGCACCATTGGCTGCACGCGAGGCAGGACCCCAACAATTAAGGAAGATAGAGGTTCCCGGTACTTCTCGGGAGGTCACCCATCCTAGTACTATTCCCCATGGATCTCGCTTAATCAGCAATTTCTTGCCACTAAGCTACACGCCGGTGGTGTTTGAAGAAGGAGAAAGATTAAGGTTAATTGTTATAAATTATGGAATGTGTTGAACAAGGCATTGTTGAAGTGTTAATTTATTAATGTATTAATGTGTTTTGATGTTTTGATATAGGAGCTGAAGGTTCATGAGGGCATGAAAGGAGTGAAAGGGAGGACATCAATAATCTGACTTTAGGGCGGACATGAATAATCCAACTTATAATTTATTTAGTTTGTAAATAAACCCGCGTAGAGGGTTCTATTGTTAGAAAGAGTTAGAAAAGTGGTGTTTAGAATAACGGTCATTGTAGACTGCAATTTCTGATATTGAAAGCAAAGTCTTTCTACAAAAGTTACCAACTTTTACTTTCATGCATGCTTTCTGAAGCCGCTCTCATGTAGCCACTATTTCGACATAATAAAAAATTCCTATAAATACATGCACTCTATGGATTTTCAAAACAAAGTGCATGGGGGGAGATTTCACCCAGTACTACGTTCTGTCTCGTCTTCTGGTGTGTCTATTTTTTCTGTGTGTTTTTAGCATCTGTAACCTCTGTGTGTGCGTGAGGAAGATCTTGATAATAGTGGTATCAAAGCCTGCACGCATCACTACAGAGGGTTCTATTTTGTTGGTTTTGGCGATTGATCTCTATTTTGTTGTTCTTTGTTCGCGATTTGATTTTGATTCCGATTCCGATATTTGTTTTTGTTTCTACTTTTGTTTTCGATTCCGATTCGAGTTCTAGTTTCCATTTTCGTTTTTGTTTTCGTTTCTGGTTCCTATTTCTGTTCCTGTTCCTGTTTCAGTTCTAGAACCAGAACTTATGTTTACACCTATGTTTACTCCTTCGGCTTATTCCAAGGCGTTGACTAAGGCATAGAACTTGGGCATAACTTAAGGCATAATTAAGGCATTACTTTGGCAGCCAAGGCTCCCTTGGTGACCGTTGGCAGCCCTTGGGAGCCAAGGGCTATGCGCGAACCAATTTTAATTTATTAGTGAAAATAAGGAGTTTTATATTCACCAAGGTGGGAGGATTTGAACCCACAACCTCACTCACACAAGGGAAGTGTTTTACCACTACACTATCTCTTTGTGTTGTCACTCTAGTTCTCTTTTCTTATATTTAACACAACTTTCATCTCTTTCTTGCTTTTTCAATTCCCAAGAACAACCCTTTCTTTTACATTTTAATTCAAGCAATCTCAAAAATTGTTTTTACATATCTAGCAAGAGGATTTTGTTCTATACTCATGGACCCTACGAACACCATTGAGGATCTTAGTGAGTCGCCTCTACCCGAGGTACCACTCGAGCAACAACTTGAGCTCCTACAACATGAACTTCGAGGCGCTCAGAATGAGATCCAATAACATGATGAAGTACTCCAGAAGATGCAAACTGACAAAGATAACCTTACAAGGGTGGTCAAAGCTATTGTCTTTGCCCAATCAGATGGCATGCATTCCAAGATTGATGTTAAAAATTATGAGTTTCTATGGTTTGATGGTCGTAAGGATGGCCCTTTAGTTCTTTCATGCTTGTCACACTTTGATGATTTTTATATTTGATGAAACATATGCTGAAAGTGAAAAAGTCAAAGTTGCCACTAACTATTTAGTAGGAAAAGCTCAGCTTTGGTGGTATGTCCTATGCCACAGTACAGATCGTCCAACAACATGGAAGGTTTTACAAGATAAAGTGAAGGATTCTTTTCTTCCTCCTCAATGTCATCTACATGTTCGACGTGCATGGACAATCTTTACATGAAAGGAGGGTCACATGATCACTACCTGCATGGAGCAGTTCTGACAAAATTTACTATTGGTTCGAATGCTTAAAGATGTACCAGAGGATAGCTTGCAACAAAAATACAAAGATGGTTTAGAGGTGGGAATACAAGCTAAGCTTCACACCCTATGGGCTACAACTCTCAACGAGGCTTCTTTTGTCTATGATGCAAAGAAGGAATTCTAGCCCATAACCAAGTCGCTCTGTCTACAACAACTACATCAATGAGCACTTTTTGTTAAACCCACATTTCGTATGAAGTGTAATTTTAATGCCCCATCTTACTTTAGTTTCCCTCGTCCTCCACAATCTAATTACTCAACTCCACCTGTTGCTTCATCTCTCCAACCTATTAAACCACCTACCCTCCAAACTTCAGCGGTGGATGCCCAATAAAAGCGACCAAATATCACCTGTTGGAATTGTGGTAAACCTGGACATACAAAAAAAAGTGCCGATTGCAACCTCTTCACATGAAACCAATTGCAACTCAATTGCATAACATGAAGGCCCATAATGAAGAAATTCCTCCTGTTTGGATAGAGGAAGCATTGGAGAAGGACTTAAGTACCTTGGGTAATGATATCTCAATTCATTCTTTACTTTGCATGCAGGGTAGTATCAATAACAAGCTTGTTAATATTTTACACGACAATGGTAGTTCACATGATTTCATTTCTCATTTATTAGTACAAGAACTTAAATTAAAAACATTTCCTTCCTTGTATAAAGTGAAATCTGCATTTCAAGGTAGTCATTATAATGTAACACGACAAGTGCAAGATGTTATGATTAGCATAGGCCCATATGTAGATGCACAAACATTTTTAATTGCACCTTTGCAATCTTACAATGGTATACTCGGTATGTCTTTTCATCATCATTATAACCCATGCATTGACTACCATACACATACCTTTAACTTTGAATTTAAAGGTCAAATCATTACTTTGTCTACACGGAATGATTTCCAACCATTTCCATTGATTAGTCATACTCAAGTAAAACGTGCATTTAGGAAAGGATTCAATTCATTCATTGTTTTCATCAATGTCATCAATGATTATACTCATACACTTCCTGATGCACATAAACCTTTCATGACTACATATAAGGATTGTTTTATGTCTGAGTATCCCTCTGAACTACCACCATCTCGAGGATCCTTTGACCATAGCATAGACTTAGTCCCTGGTAGTTCTCCTCCTCATAAAGCACCTTATAGACATGGCCCACTACACCAAAAGGAAATAGAAAACCAAGTAAAAGAACTACAAAAAGGACTTATAAGGCCTAGTTCTTCCCCATTTGGAGCATCAGTTCTCTTAGCAGAGAAGAAGAATAAAACTTATCGAATGTGCATTGATTATAGAGCCCTTAACAAAATCACAATAAAGAATAGATACCCTATTCCTCAAATAGATGATCTTTTGGATAAATTACGAGGAGCTCATGTCTTTTGTAAAATTGATCTAAAATCGGGTTACCATTAGATTCCTATGACACAAAGTGATATTTTTAAGACTGCATTTAGAGCTCAAACCGGCCGTTATGAATTTATGGTAATGCCCTTTGGACTTACTAATGCCCCTGCTACATTTGCACAAATGATGAACAACATTTTTCTTGATTACCAAGCTTTTGTTCTTGTGTTCTTCGACAATATACTTGTTTACAGTAAGAACGATAGTGAGCATGAGAAGCATCTTAAAATAGTTTTTCATTTACTATGAGAGAACACACTTTACGCTAATCCTGAAAAGATTTACTTCTTTCTGTTGGTGCAAACAAGCCTACACACATTGGCTTGGACCCTTAGACTTATGGAAGATTAGCATGGATAAAGGATTATCTAGGCTTCACTTAAAGGAAGACTCATGTGAACATATGCTTATGTGTTCCTATTTTTTACCCCTTGTAAAAGTCTAAGTGACTTATCATTTGTTTGTAATCACTTTAAGTCATCCACCTACCACTAGAGTCGTGGAAATTTGAATGTTGAGATAGAGAGAATATCTCCCTACTTTTAGAGGAGAGATTCAAGGGAGCCTAAGTTTGAATTTCAAATTCAAATGAAGATCAAACTCCTATGAAGGATGTAGTGAAAAAATCGCGGGTAACACTCCTACTCTAGCTCACTCCCCGAGTCATTTTGATCATTGTAATTCATTGTGTGTGAAGGTTACTCCATAGCCAACACCACAATACCTCATTTAGCTGTGCTTGGCAAGCTAATGAGATTGTACAAACACATATATCAATAGAAGTATACATTCATCATCTCTGTTTTGTCTGAGTCACCTACTCCAAGTCTGTCAACTTCATCAAGGCATTTCTCTGGATCTATTGAACCAAATCAAGTGTTCTATAGCTCATTGGAACCAGCTCAAAGTCTACTACAAGCATACAAAATTTCAAAGGATTCCATTCAGCCATTTGGGAGAAAATCGAGTCGAGGTGCACACTGGTATTTGTCTGCAGAGTTCCTGAAAAGTCGGGGGTGATTATAATCTTGCTAAACTTATTTCTCAGTGCATAGTTTATCAATTGAAGTGATTCCACTTGTGATTGGTAGCTTACTAAGGTACATTAATACTCCCAAAAGGAATTGTTCCAATTTTTAGTGTGCTGGACACACTGAGTAAAAGTCTGAGCAGGTATCATTACAGGAATATAAGGTTTTGCTTGATTTTTGAAGTACAAAGTTATCTGTTTTGGTTTGATCATTACCCAAACCATTTCCAAAGTACATATATGGTTTCTTTATGTCATTTGGAAGCTAAGCTAGTGTACTAAGCATATCTGAAGAGAAAAGAGGGCAGGTGTGAAGCAGGTTTTGCAGCACCAACTGATTTCCTGAGTGCATCCATCCATCACTCTCAACAGTGGTATCAGAGCAAAACAAGGTAATCATGGGTGATGGTTTCCCTTATTTCATTGACAAATTGGACAGAAACAACTATCAAGCTTGGTCCTTAAGAATGAAGACCTATCTACAAGGGAGAAGTCTATTTGGATACATATCAGGAGATGAGGAGTTGCCCTCATTCAAGACTAGAGGACTACCTACAAAGGATGAACATGAAAGGCTCAACCAATGGTGTGCAAAGGATGCTTTGGCAAGGTCTTATCTCTTAAACTCTATATCTGACTTTCTTTTACCTCATGTAAGGAACTGTAAGACTTCCCAAGAGACTTGGGAAACCTTGTCAAATTACTTTTCTTCCAACACAAGGGCTAGGAAGAATCAATTATGGATAGAGTTCACAACACTTAGGAAGCAGCCCAAGCAATCAGTCTCAGAGTATGTGACAAAGATCAAAGATGTGGCAGACCAACTAGCAAGCATTGGAGAGGAAATTGAAGAGGAGCAAATAGTCAGGCAAGTGACAAATGGACTCAAGGCAGATGATAAGTGGGAAAGTTTCACCACTGCAATGGACCTCTACATGGACATGCATACCCCTGATCTCACAACACTCATGGGCCAACTATTTACACATGAAGCAAAATTCACCAAGGCTGGAGATCAATCAAAAGGTAATAACCCCTCTGCTCTCTTTACTGATAAGAAAGTTAAAGATAAAGGCAAGAAGAAACAGGATGAAGAAGGCTCTACCTCTCAAGCCAATTATGCAGGGAGAGGTAGGTCATCTAGAGGAAGAGGCAGAGGAGGTAAGTCAGGTAGGGGGAGACCCTACAACTCATCACCTTGCAACATCTGTGGGTTGTCCAATCATACCACAGATGAATGCTACAAGAACTACAAAAATCAGAGAGGAAGAGGCTACTCAAGAGGTGGATACTCTCAAGGAAGAGGCAGATTCAACCAACATCAAAGCTACAATGGGTACAACAACCAATACAACAACAACTACAACAACAACCACAATGGAAACTACCAAGGTGGATTCAGAAATAGAAGAGACTACAACAACTACACAGAGGAGCAGGATGACTCCTTATTGATCATGAATATGACCTCCAAGATAGGTACAAATGATGATCATTTATTTTACATTGACTCAGGATGTTCTAACCATGTAGCTGGCAATGTGGCATTACTTTCTGATTTGGAAGAGCCCAAGGGCAAACATCAGGTACAAACAGGTGATGACACTAAACACTCTGTTGTCAAAATTGGAAATGTGAAGACATGTGATGGTAATCAGAACCTATTAAGCAGGGTACTCTATGTACCAACAATAACTAAGAATTTAATGAGTGTTGGTCAGATTGTGGAGAAAGGTTTGCAGGTCAGATTCACACAACATGGAGCATATGTGGAGGACCCAAAACAAGGATTCAGAAGGATAGCCAAAGGGGAGAAATCAGGTAGATTATTTACATTTGAGCTAGAAGATACAAAAAACATTGCTTTGTATAATTACAAGGATCAGACACTTTCAGAGTTAGAGATATGGCATAAAAGATTAGGGCACATAGGTGAAAGGACTCTAAAGCAAATGTGCAGGGATCAATGTGTGCTTGGGATACCTAATGTATCCAAGCAACACATGATTTATAAATGTGGATCATGTCAATTTGGTAAGTCTCACAGATTACCCTACTCAAGGAAAGGTTTCATGCATGAAGACTACCTAGACTTGGTACACACAGATGTTTGGGGACCTAGCAAGGACCCTTCCATTTCTGGTTCAAGGTATTATGTGTCCTTCATTGATGACTATAGCAGGTGGACTATTTTATACTTTATGAAGCATAAAGATGAAGTGTTTAATTGTTTCAAGAGGTATCTTGCACTTGTTGAGAATCAAACAGGTAGAAGCTTGAAGAGGCTAAGATCAGATGGTGGAGGAGAGTATTTCTCCAATGAGTTTGAAGATTTCTTGCAAGAAAGAGGCATCAAGAGGGAGATCACTACAAGGTACTCACCTGAACAAAATGGGGTAGCAGAAAGGAGGAATAGACTTATAGTGGAAACAGCTAGGTCTATGCTCAATGAGAAAAAGTTGCCAAATTACCTATGGGCAGAGAGTGTGTCCACTGCCACTTACCTCATCAATAGGTTGCCATCCAAATCACTTGATGGCATGACTCCATATGAAGCTTGGCATGGTAAGAGACCCTCTCTGGATCATTGCAAAATCTTTGGATGTATAGCATATGTGCATATTCCCTCACAGGTAAGAGGAAAGCTAGACCCAAAGGCAGAGAAATGTATCTTCATTGGTTATGATTTAAACCAAAAGGGATACAGATTCTACAACCCCACAAACAAAGGGTTCAAGGTAAGCAGAGATGTCATATTTGATGAAAATGACTCATGGTATGAGAATGAATGCAGGAAAGTGAGTTTACCCTATGACATGGAGGAAGATTTTCCAAAGCTTACCAAGGAAGAGCCAACTCAGCAAGAAGATTCAAGCTCAGATGATGATACCATAAACCTTGAAGAGTTCAAGGCTTGGAAATCCAAAGGAAAGATGAAGATGAAGCAATTGGAGGACAAGGCAGAAACTTCTACTCAAGCTATGAGAAGATCTCAGAGAGAGAAGAAGAAACCTATCAGATTTGGGTATGACACATCACTTGTAACTAAACATTCTGTATATCTTGCAAAAGACTTGTTGAATGAAGAACCAGGTACCTATGAAGAAGCAATTACAAAGCCAGAATGGAGAGAAGCCATGGATGAGGAGATAGAAGCCCTCAAAGAGAGTGATACTTGGGACTTGGTACCCAAGAAGGATTCTATGAAGGTAATAGGATCCAGATGGATCTACAAATTGAAGAAGAATTCAGATGGAACAATTAACAGGTACAAAGCTAGGTTGGTAGCCAAGGGTTTTGCACAAACCCAAGGCATTGATTATGAGGAGACATTTTCTCCTGTGGCCAAGATGCCAACTATCAGAGTTTTGGTGAGTGTAGCTGCATCCAAGAATTGGAACATGTACCAATTGGATGTGAAGAATGCATTCTTGAATGGATGGATATCTGAAGAAGTCTACATGTCACAACCACCTGGCTATGAAGATCCAAGAAAGGTACATTATGTTTGTAAATTGAAGAAGGCTCTGTATGGTTTGAAGCAGGCACCTAGAGCATGGAACTACAGATTGACCACCTACCTCCAAGACCAAGGATTTGTGATAAGCAAAGCAGACACTTCTCTATTCATAAAGAGAAGTAGTACAGAGGTAATCTACTTATGTGTCTATGTTGATGACATCATCATTACAGGTAATGATGTCAATGGGATTAGACACATCAAAGGACAGATGATGAAAGAATTCAAGATTAGTGATCTTGGATTACTAAAATATTTTCTAGGACTTGAATTGATCTACACAAATTCAGGTATCTACATTACCCAAAAGAAGTATGTACAGGATATGGTCAAGAAGTTTGGTTTGCAGGATGCTAAGGTATCTACTACTCCAATGGAGGTTAATCAAAAGCTAAGTGCTCATGAAGGAGAAGAAATCAAAGACATTACAGGATATCAAAGTATGGTGGGTAGTTTGAACTATGCTACCTTGACAAGAATTGACATAGCATATGGAGTAAGTGTGCTTAGTCAATTCATGCACAAACCAAGGATACCTCACCTAGAGGCAGCAAAGAAGATCTTGAAGTATTTGAAGGGAACTCAAAGTCATGGTTTGTATTTCCCTTATACATCAGATATTGACATTAAGGTTTACTCAGATGCAGATTGGGCAGGATGCAAGGATGATAGGAGGAGCACCTCAGGATATATTTGTTTTGCAGGAGATAAGCCTATCTCTTGGTCAGCTAAGAAGCAACCTACAGTGGCATTGTCATCCACTGAAGCAGAGTATAGAGGACTTGCAAATGCTACTCAAGAAGCTATCTGGTTGAAGCTTCTATATACAGAGTTAGGTCTATTCACAAGACCACCTATCATATTTGGAGACAACACTAGCTCTCTTCACCTTGCAGCAAACCCAATTTATCATGCCAGAACAAAGCACATAGAGGTTCATTACCACTATGTGAGAGAGAAATTGCTAAGTAAAGATATACAATTGACATATGTATCTACTAACATGCAATGTGCAGATTTACTTACAAAGGCATTGGATGGAAACAAGTTATGCAGATTCAAATCTATGATTGGATTGCAGGAAGTAATTGAAGAATGAAGTAGAAGACTCAAGCCAAAGTGTTTGGCTTGAGGGGGAGCTGTTGGTGCAAACAAGCCTACACACATTGGCTTGGACCCTTAGACTTATGGAAGATTAGCATGGATAAAGGATTATCTAGGCTTCACTTAAAGGAAGACTCATGTGAACATATGCTTATGTGTTCCTATTTTTTACCCCTTGTAAAAGTCTAAGTGACTTATCATTTGTTTGTAATCACTTTAAGTCATCCACCTACCACTAGAGTCGTGGAAATTTGAATGTTGAGATAGAGAGAATATCTCCCTACTTTTAGAGGAGAGATTCAAGGGAGCCTAAGTTTGAATTTCAAATTCAAATTAAGATCAAACTCCTATAAAGGATGTAGTGAAAAAATCGCGGGTAACACTCCTACTCTAGCTCACTCCCCGAGTCATTTTGATCATTGTAATTCATTGTGTGTGAAGGTTACTCCATAGCCAACACCACAATACCTCATTTAGCTGTGCTTGGTAAGCTAATGAGATTGTACAAACACATATATCAATAGAAGTATACATTCATCATCTCTGTTTTGTCTGAGTCACCTACTCCAAGTCTGTCAACTTCATCAAGGCATTTCTCTGGATCTATTGAACCAAATCAAGTGTTCTATAGCTCATTGGAACCAGCTCAAAGTCTACTACAAGCATACAAAATTTCAAAGGATTCCATTCAGCCATTTGGGAGAAAATCGAGTCGAGGTGCACACTGGTATTTGTCTGCAGAGTTCCTGAAAAGTCGGGGGTGATTATAATCTTGCTAAACTTATTTCTCAGTGCATAGTTTATCAATTGAAGTGATTCCACTTGTGATTGGTAGCTTACTAAGGTACATTAATACTCCCAAAAGGAATTGTTCCAATTTTTAGTGTGTTGGACACACTGAGTAAAAGTCTGAGCAGGTATCATTACAGGAATAGAAGGTTTTGCTTGATTTTTGAAGTACAAAGTTATCTGTTTTGGTTTGATCATTACCCAAACCATTTCCAAAGTACATATATGGTTTCTTTATGTCATTTGGAAGCTAAGCTAGTGTACTAAGCATATCTGAAGAGAAAAGAGGGCAGGTGTGAAGCAGGTTTTGCAGCACCAACTGATTTCCTGAGTGCATCCATCCATCACTCTCAACACTTTCAACATAACCTAGAATATCTAGGAGATATTATTTCAAGTGAAAGTGTGCTTGTGGATCCAAAAAAGATTAAAGTTATAGTAAAATGGCCTACACCACAATCAGTCAATGATGTTCATCCTTTCCTTGGGTTGGCTAGTTTCTATAGGAAGTTTGTCCGAAATTTTTCTTATTTAGCATTGCCTCTTACCTTGTTATTGAAAAAGAAAATAAAATTTGCATGGGGTCTTACCCAACAACAATCCTTTGAAAAACTCAAACATGAACTTTCACATGCACCTATTTTACAGTTACCTGATTTTTCACAACCCTTTCATGTTGTTACTGATGCTAGTGATTCAGGAATAAGTGTTGTTTTAATGCAAAATGATCATCCTATTGCATTTGAGAGTAGGAAGCTTAAGCCCTCATAAAAGAATTATAGTACATATGATAAAGAATTGTTAGTGGTTGTGCATGCTTTGCTCTGAGGTCCTAATCAAAACCGATCAACAAGCTATTAAGCATTTATTAAATCAGTCCTTAATCTCTGATTGGCATCTTAAATGGGCTTCATTTATTCAAAATTTCCAACCCATGATCCAATATCAACCTGGTAAAGCTAATTTTGTAGCTAATGCCCTTATCCGTTTTCCTCCACATTTTGTTGTTTTGCATAATATTTCTGCCATCCAAATTCATTCCTTTCAAGAAATGATTTCCACTTATGCATCTGATTTGTATTTTTCACGTGCATGGCATGACTTCAACAATGTTGCATCTTTATCTGATGAACAATATACATTTCATCATGGTTTACTTTATTTTCAACATAGATTGTGCATAACCCAAGCTTTTAAAGATTTTGTCATCAAAGAAATGCATGAACCATCTTACATGGGTCATAAAGGCATACAAAGCACCATTTTTGCTTGCAAAGATTTCTTCTTTTGGCCACACATGGAAAAAGATATTGCACATTATGCTTCTCAATGCATTGTATGTCAGCGTCTAAAAATGTCATCATGGTAAACCATTTGGATTATTAATGCCACTTCCCATTCCGAAGGAACCATGGGAACAAATCTCTATGGATTTTATTGCAAGTCTTCCTATCACTTCATCACATAATGATATGATTTGGACAATAGCTTAAAGTTTTAGTAAATATGCATATTTCATTCCTTGTAGAAAAACTTTATCTGCACCTTAGGCTGCAAAATTATTCATTAAATGCATTTTCCCACATCATGGATTTCACAAAGTAATGTTATCTGATCATGATGTTAGATTTTGTAATCATTTTTGGGTTGCCTTATTTATTTTGGTTCTAAAATAGATTTTAGCGCTGCATTTCATCCCAAAAGTAATGGACAAAGTGAGGCTACAAACAGTACTATTCTTAATTTATTGTGTTGTTATTCATGAGATAATCCTAGTAACTAGTATGAAAAGTTGCAATTGCTTCAATTTGCTTACAATAACACCACTACTAGTCGTGCACCTTTTTAAATTGTTTATGGCAAAAAGCTTCTCATGCCCATGTCACTCACCCAAATTGACATTGGGATGGTTGATTCTATTGTTCAAGTTCACGTTTCTATACTTCACGATGTTCACGAGCACATTAGGAAAAATAAAGAGTGATACACACGTAATATCAATACAAAACGATCAGCCAAGGAATTCAATTAAAATGATCTTGTGTGGTTTTGTATCATTAAAAGACGTCTCAAAAATATTTTGCAGCATCCTAAAATTAAACTTGCTCCACGCTATTATGGACCGTTTTGCATTATACAAAAAATTAATGATAATTCATTTAGATTAGATATACCATCTCATTGGAATATACATAACTCTTTTCATATTAGTTTACTTAAACCATTTAAAGGAACTTTATCACTCACTCCACTTCTTGATGACCCTCCTTTAATTGAAGAACAATCTGAAATCTTGGTTCCTGAGAAAATGATTGATCATGATGTCACTATTACATGCACAGATACTCAATATCATCGATATTTAGTTAAGTACAAAAATCACTCTATTGAAGAATGTCAATGGATACATAAAACACAATTAACACCCCATTATGACCACTCAATTTCTGCATATCATACACAAACACATTAATGTAAGTCCTCCATGAACATTTCCGTGCATGTGTTTTTACATGGAACATGTTTATTTTTGTTCAATGATGATGGAACATGTGACTGGGCATCCATCTTTATTTTTATTTTATCAATTGAGATCAGTTGCTTTTTCAACTGAGGGGCATGTTATAAATTATGGAATGTGTTGAAGAAGTCATTGTTGAAGTGTTAATTTATTAATGTATTAATGTGTTTTGGTGTTTTTGATATAGCAATTGAAGGTTCATGAGGGCATGAAAGGCATGAAAGGGCGGACATTAATAATCCGACTTTAGGGTGGACATCAATAATCCGACTTATAATTTATTTAGTTTGTAAATAAACCCCCATAGAGGGTTCTATTGTTAGAAACAGCTAGAAAAGTAGTGGTTAGAATAAGGGTCATTGTAGACTGCAATTTTTGATATTCAAAGTAAAGGCTTTCTACAAAAGTTACCAACTTTTACTTTCACGCATGCTTTTTGAAGCCGCTCTCATCTAACCACTATTTCGACATAATCAAAAATTCCTATAAACACATGCACTATATGGACTGTCGAAAAAGAGTGCATGGGGGGGGGGGGGGGGGGGGAGATTGCACCCAATACTACGTTTTGTCTCATCTCCTGGCGTGTCTATTTTTTCTATGTATTTTCTGCATGTGTAACCTCTGTGTGCGCAAGATCGTGATAACATTAAAATTACCTTGAGCATGTTTTGGGCCTCGAGCTTCATTCTTTGCTTTCAAAGCCTGTTTTGAAGCATTTTTGGGGTCATTCTTGGAGCCTTTTTGGAGTACTTTCATGCATAGTTCTCTTTACACAGGTTCAAGAACATCAAGAAGAGTACTCTTTATACTTTTTTGAAAACTAATGTTCACCTTTTGGGGATGTTTTTTTCAGTCGCATTCGTAAATCTGAAGGTTTCTTGAAAGTTTTTAGTTGTGGTGGGAGCAGCCATCACAAGTCTATGCAAGTTTTTGAGCTTAAAGAACAGAGCTGGCAAACACTTGCATGTGTTGTTGCTGAGTGTTTGGGCATTGAATTCAGCCTTTCAATGCCATTTTACTACATATATTGAGCACATACACACTGTGTACACTTGTGTGGATAACACTTATGTACGTCCATGTGGTCATTGATATAGCGGTTATG